>CANSZD010001461.1:0-105923 GCA_947648045.1 Beta corolliflora
AGATACTTATATAACAAGCAAAAAAAAAATCGGAGAATTAAATTATTTCGGAGAACCATTTTCTTTATTTCTAGAACTCTATTTACAAATTACATAGGTTATTTACACCGTGACTCATCCAATGGAAGCGTAACAGCATGGCTTCTCCGATAAATTGATCTACTGTCTGAATTATAAGCATCAAACACGGTGAATGCGGGAATAGCCCGGTGGTTTGCACCGATCATGGGAAAAAGAAGTGACATAATAGATCATAGGTTCCACAACTTGATAAAGAGTAAGGTTGAGAGGAGAGAGAGAGATTATGAATAACAATTATGGGAATCAAGAATTCAAATTTTATTGAAAAACTATACATGATGGATTCATGTCATGATTTCTTCCATCTCTTATAAAATATCTAGAAAATATTTACTATTTTGTGCTAGGTCCATATTGACTTCCTATTCTCCTTAACACTTTGTTTCGATAGCAATAGAGGGAAAGGAAGGGGAAGGGAAAGAAAGGGAGGGGAAGATGAAGCTTCATTTTCCCTCCAAATCTCTTCAATTTGGGAGGGAAAATGGATCCTTCCTTCTCCTTCCCCTTCCTTCCCCTTCCTTCCCTCAATCCCTTATCCAAACAAGGGAACCTTGATCCCCTCCCTTTCTTTTCCTTCCCTTTCTCTCCATTTCCTCCTATCCAAACAAAGTGTAAAAGTAAAATGAGATGCACTTAAGAAAGTTAGAACTTCTATGTATCCCAAAATGACAAACAAGCACGAGGAGGACTTGCACTTGCATCCATGAGAAAAGATAAACTATGTCCAACATAAGTGTTTACTGAAGGAAAATTGCTCATTACACTATGTTTACTGGCTGTATATCACCATTCTGATACTCAAAGAGATGCATAACCCAGCCCTTCCCTTTTCTTATTGATTTGAGAAAAGCAGGGGACAAAAGGTCGGGAGGAGAAAGTACAAATCGGGGTGGGGGAGACCTGAATTGAAATTCACACATACCTGTAAACAAAATATCCATTTGATCGCCGACAAACATAATTAAATACTACTACATCTCCTTCATTAGCTGCTTGTCCCTCTCCATCGACTATATCTGAAACAGACCATATTAAAGTATTAAACTCAGAACTTCCATGGTGGACCATGCACTAAAGACCATATCTCTCTTCGTAAAGACTTAAACAAGGGTATTTTACACAGAGAAAAGAGCTGAAAACATAATAGGTTGAAAGATCTATCATCTACATCCGGCCTCAAATTTCTTGCTAAAGAATAAGTCAAGGCAATGTATAGGAGTTGCAGCTCTACTGATGGTTAAGTTGTTAGCAATAGTCCTTTTCATCTTGAACTCAGTCCTATACACCCTTCTTTCTCTTAGACACAAACTTCAGAAATAATTTTACTCGATTAATTTAAAGCACACTAGATGAGCAGAACAAAAATTACTCTCAAGGAGGTATAGACATTTTGACTGAAGAGCAAGGCATTTGGTACAACAAGCCAGCAAACCATAGACCTAGTTTTCTAGAAGTATGGAAGCAATTTACTTCAGCCAGTAAATTTTCAGTATGAACTAGCTTCACATATATTGTATAATCCACACAAAACAGGAACATATGCTAGACTAGCAACCTTGCAAAATAAAATAGCGTGATGTCGTATAGTAAAAGTACCTTGAACCTTTATGCCACCAGGAAGCTTCCTGGTACTGGATACTTCAAAAACCAAATGTCATTTACACAAGAGATGAGGTAAGTAGAATGCCAGTAATAATAATAAACACACACTAAAATAAGTGTATTACCGAATTATCTCAGGCTCCTCCATCTGAGGTATTGGCGCACCAAGTGCAAGATCTCCATTAGACAAGATAGGTACAAATCCTGTAAAAAGTAACAACCTTCTTGAAAGGCTTCTAACAGTCTGAGAAGCAAATTTGGCAGCAGAGTAATTTGCAGCAACAATGATTTTCCTCTTATCGGCACTGTATCAGATAATAGGAGACTATAAGTTAGCTTGCATAAGAGTAGAATTATACAAAAAATCTCCATATAGTTGTTTCAACAAAGAAAATACCCACCCAAGTAAAAAGCTTCTGATTTCAACAAAGTCATGATAAGGAATTCAACATAGCAAGATGCTTTCAAAAGAGCATCTGTCAAAACAAGTATCAAAGGCCACTTGTTAAGAGAGATAGTCTGGCAGCAAATGAGTTATCCTCACCTCTGCTGAACTTGCTTAGAAACCAAGCCCGAATAACCAAGTTTGTGTATGAACAACACAAATCATTTGCTTCAGGCATAGACTCCAAAGAGCTCACTCCCCACAACAACAACACCCAAAAAAGGTAACAGGAGCACGATTTCTTAATGTGTCATTTCTCTAACTCCCCCACCCCTTCTATCACATCCCCCAAGATCAAATTCAGAAATCGCTACAATGATCCCCACAATTACAACTCCGTTGCCGTCCAAACCAATACTTATTTTCTCCTAATCTACTTATTTTCTGATGCATCCAACTATTACTTCCATCCAAAGATTCACTTCAATCATAATTGTCATGCCCCAATAATCCACAATCTTGTAGGAGTACTAAAATCAGGCAAAAAAAACAATGCCTTTTCCATGGAATCTAAAAGCTGGCATAATTTCCCAAAACCCAACTTCAAAAAATACTCATGTAACATCATATAATCATATACTAACCTGAAGTTTTTTTTTTTTTCATTCAATCCATCATAAAATTGCTTCTCATAAATAACTCCATGTTTCAAACAATATTCAGCTAGGCAAAATTTAACAAAAACCTATTGATGTTGAACATCAAAATGAGCCATAAAATCAAAATCACTAAAACCCTAAATTTCGTCATAATATCAAAATATGAATAACCAATACAACATTCTATACAATTGGAAATTAAATTGCCTAAGAACATATGAAAAAGGATTCGTTGAAATTGAATAATATAGTAGAGTACCTTGGTTGCAATAAAGCGCGGGAACGTGAAATCATGGATTGCGGCAAAGAGGCAGAAGTGGTAGTAGCATGAGTGACTGCCATTGTTGGGCGGCCTCGGCAGCAGAGATGTGGAGCTATAAGCCTGAAGTATAATACGAGATGATGAGTTGATGAATGATGAATTGATGATTGTGAATTTTTCTTTATTTTATTTTCTATCTTCACTAAATATATTTTTTTTTAAAGAAATTTTCTTTATTCACTATTTGTGTATATATTTTCACAATAATTTATTGTCTTAAATTAACTCTATCATACAAAAAACTAAAAAAACCAAAAACGACTATATCATACAAAAATTGACTATATTAGGAAAAAACGACTATATCATACGAAAAATAACTATATCGAAAATTAACTATATTATACAAAAACCGACTATATCAGGTCATTATATTATACAAAACTTACTATGTCAAACGAAAACTGCTATGTCAAATGAAACGGATTATATCATATGGTTTTCGGTATGCAATAAGTTATTGTAACCCGCTCCATTCAAGTTTTTTTTATATACTTTATCGCGTTTTTGCGACACTTTAAATCTCACACTTGTCAACACACACTAATGCAAGTTTGGTGATTAATATTTTTGTTGATGTATTGTGAAATATTATAGATGTTTGATATTTTAAAAATATAAAATGAGATCAATCTAACAAGTAAGATAGGATTTTGAAATGTCTTTTTATATTAGTAAGAAAATTTGTTAAGATAAAACTTCAAGTACCCTTGGTTTCATGCAATTAAATTGTTGCTTGTTTATTGACATGAAACATCATGACTCATGAGAATTGGAAAGTTCATGAGAAATAAAGAACACCAGAGTTATTTGGTTGTCGTAAATATAGGAAATCTTTACTAGCTTAACTCCCCTTTAGAAAAACTCGAACTTCTTATGAAAATTTTACTTGACTTTACACTTTGCATGATATAGAATTTTCTTGACATTAAAACATATTGGGAAGTTATACTTACTACATTCAACCAAACGACTACTTAATCTAATCTACAGTTTTATTTACTATATTGACTATAAAATTTTGAATCCACCTTCCATTGATCAGTTTGATTATTAGAATCGCAATTAATACTGATGAATAATGATCGACCTATATTGCACTTAACTTAAACTATTACATTCTCCTAAGCCCATTCCATCTCACTCTAATCCAACAATATCCTAGACATCTCGCACCACCAACCTAGTCATCCCTTCTCTTCTCTTCTCCTCTCTTCTCCTTCCTCTTGTCTCACTTTGAATTTCGAACTACAACAAACAATTTTAAAAACTAACTCGCGGTCTCATCGAATGGATTAAAAAATGTGAGAATTGACTAGATTAAACGGTCATTGAATAGATTAAACTAGTCACTAGATTCGTAAAAGTGGTTTGTTCTCTTCTTAATGTCGGGCTCGGGACGTTACTTAATTTTAAATTAAAAGTAGACGGTCTCTTACAAGACCAATTGTATGTGTGTTAATGATTACTATCAATGTTGATTATAAGGATATGAATCATAAGATGCTAAATCCCTCAAAAGATTCTCCAAATGTTAAATGTATTTGCTTAGGTTGAAATTGTCACCATCACACGTGGTATTTCGTAATTTTTTGGTACGTAGGCAATTATTTTGAAGACATGTGAGCACAAACTTTGTCGACTTACTATAAGTTTCAAAATATGACTTTTGTTGATCAGTTGTATTATATAAAGCGTCGTGTGTTTGATAAAACATATTTATATATTGTTTTTAGGTGCGTTTAGGTTGCATTTTTAGAGTATTTAGTTTCATATTTAGGTTCATTATTGCATCATATTCTTAAGTTATGTTATTCTACTCCTATTCGGTATGTTTTTCTTATTTTTGATGAATTTCGGGTAATGAGAACGTATTTGGAGTATAATTAGCTAAGCTTGAGGATTAGGAACACTTGGAAGGAAGCTACAATGCATAAGGATCATTTGGAGTATAATTAGTACGAGTTTGAGCGAAAACGAAGCGGAAAATCATTAGAAAAAATGTGAAAAAGGAGTCATGTCTACTCTTCTGATCATAACTTTTGATGTGCTTCTTAGAATCGAGTAATTCCAAGAGATTTGGAAACTAGACTTGAAGAGCTTTCCAACGATAGATAGGTGGCACGCCCCGAGGAAACTTCTAGTCAAGGAGTTATGCCTTTCGGAAGATTGCATTGTTTTTGCTGGAATCTGACACGCGTACGTGCGGATCACTATTCCGCCCATTTAATGATATTTCGACTTTCCTTATCTTGTAAATCACTTTCCTAGTCATATTAGGTTATTGAATATTATTTAGATTAGAGATATCTCTCCTCTCTCTCCTCTCCTCTTCTCACGTTATTTCTTAGTTTTAATTTTTAGTCTTAGTTTTCTTCCTTTTCTCTCTAGTTTTTGTTGAAAATCCTAATTTTTCATGTTCTTCATTAATTCATTAGTTTTATTATTTAATTCTCTTCTTTTCATTGATTTCTTTTAATTATGTTTTCCTTTCTTTTTCTAGATGTAATTTTTATTATTTATTTCATGATTGAGTAGTTTTTATTTCTATGGTTTGGGAATCCATATTTATATGCTATAATTTTTTGATGGATGTTTATTGATGGTTTCATTAGTCATTGTTATTTATGATTGATTAGTATTTTCATTGTTAATCTTGCAATCTGATCAATTGTCTGATTAAATATTGCTAATAATGAGTCATAGATCGAGAGATAGTACTCTTTAGAGGCTTACCTACAATTAGCAAATCGATTATGTTAGCGACCGGTTTCGCATATGTAGATTTGAGAGCGTTAAGACTCAACCGTAGGATTAACCTTTGCTCTAGATATCTCGATTAGTTTAACTATTGATGATATTTTGATGGATTATAAATATGAACATGGTGAACCATTGCCCTAGATCCTTTTTAGTTTGATTTTCGTAGTTTGATTAGTTTAGAACTTTAATTCAAATATTCCTGATCTTGTTTAGTTTCTCTATACCTTAGAAGCTAGATTAAAACATCCATCTCTCTGTGGATTCGACCCTACTTACCCTACTACATTGTTAGAATGTTTTGCAGGAATTATTTTTGACAGGTATACGACAGCCTGCCAGTGTTTAATCATGCATTAGTCAACTTAATCTTGTTAGTAAATAATTTACCAACACAAATTGCAAATATATGATAGGGGATGGGTGAGGAGGGAAATGTTGTAATAGGGGATTGATGTATGATGGAGGTTGAGAGGGGAGAAAGGTAAATTTTATATTAGATGTTAGATATATTTGACTTATTGCACCTATGTCATATAAGCACTTAATCCAAATCGACCGAGAAAATGTTTTTGAGAAGTACAAATTTGTACCTTATGAAGAAATATATCAAGTTGTGTCAACGTCATGCCGAGTTCACAAGTTATGGTTTATTGTCTCGTCTTTAACCTAACAATTATTTGGACAGGTGAACAATCCTATATTTGAACGAATACATCTTATAAGCTTATAAATTAAGCTGCACAAGTTACTCGACTCGTTCTTTTATTAATCAGTTTATCAAACAAACACATATATAAATCAAGCAAAGTACACTTGATAAAGAACACGTGACATATTATATACATGTTATGTGTACACGGCTCGAACTTCAATCTCAAATGAACCAAATATAACCAAAGAACATAACTTAAATTAAACTAAGGAAGAACTTTATACTATTACCAAGCACGTTAACAACACTCATAATAATTTAGTTGGTAAACAAGTTGTCGTATCAGTTCAATATGATCAACCCACTAATTAAAATAAAGCGATAACCTGAACGCAATTTCCATTCATTTATGTCGAATTCAAGTAAAGCTATCTGATCACGACCCTTCTTTTCTCCACCTCTACCTAGGCCTGTTTAGAGTGCGGTCTGGACCGCACCAAACCGCAACTCAAACCGTTTTTTTTCGCGGTTTGGGTTGGTTTGCGGTTTCAAAATTGCGATTTGGGTTATGATTTCAAGCAAACCGCGGTTTGCGGTTTGGGTTGGGTTTTAATTTTTGTAAACCGAAAATGCACCGTAAACCGCAATTTTATATGATTTTTTTTTAAATTTTTTTTTGATTTTTTTAAAATACACTCTCTCCTTTGTTTGGTATAAGATTTGGACCGAATGTATACTATTTGCTGTAAGATTTGGACAGGATGTTTCATTATGAAGTCAACTTCATATTTATTTGGACTCTTTATATCTATTACCAATTTTTTTTACTCTTAGATTACAAAATTAATGTCGTGGAGGAAAAAATGGTTAAAACCGCAAACCAAACCGCACTAAATCCGGTTCGGTTTGTGTTGGTTTTGAGCAAAAGTGCGATGCGGTTTGGGTTGTGAAAATATCAAACCGTACATTTGCGGTTTGGGTTGGGATTCCCAAACCGCACCAACCCAACCAGCGAACACCTCTACCTATACTTATTCTACATCTCCTTCAAGGAAATGTACTTACAAATTCCTTTTCTCCCTAACACGTTTAGAAAAATTCCATTCAAAAAAATAAACACCACCTTAGAATTACCCCACATTATAGTGCATATTACCCAATCATGCACATCCACGTCACCCAATTGCATCACTCAAATTATTTTTTGTCCCTATCACTTCCTTTCCAACTAATCAACCATTCAAAAAAACTCACACCCCCAAAAAGATAAAAAAGAAAAAAATAAATCCTCTCCGAGATTTTATAAGCTTCACAATCAAATAGAAGGATCTAGAAACCCTAAAACACACACCTTATATAACTCACTCCCTCGCATTCCTATTTCCGCCTCCTATAACTCCTTAAACCCTAATCTTCCATTTCTTCTTCTTCCTCATCTCTCTCTCCATTTTCGATCTCGAGGTTTGAGAAAAAGGAGAAATCACAACAATGGCGGAAGCTGAAACGTTTGCCTTCCAGGCTGAGATTAACCAGCTTCTTAGTCTTATTATCAACACTTTCTACAGCAACAAGGAGATCTTTCTTCGTGAACTTATCAGTAACTCTTCCGATGTATGTTTTCTCTCTTTTTTATGTCCAATTTTTTATGTTTTATGTTGTGTTTTTTTGATGCGTGATTTTAGATTTTGTTGTTCGTTGTGGTTCCTCGATGATCTGGATTTAGGTTTTGTTGTTGATTTTTAAGTTATTGTTTGATTTGTGACTTGATCCTGCTTTTGAGATGTTAAACTTGTGGATTTATGTTGATCTATGTGTATGTATGATGTATTCTAGTGTAGAGATTAGTGATCGAGAGTAATCAATACTTGAATCAAAGTTCATGTTTTTAGTTTTCAGTCGATTATACGGAATTTCCTTTGAATTTAAGTTGATCTAATTAGCTACTAGAAAAGATTGAAGTTCAATTGTCAAACTAGAAAAGATATGGATTATTAAGTTCTACTGTACACAGTAACGACAGATCTTATTATTGTAACAGCAAAAAGTTTCATTTGATGCTGTGATATTAATGTTTAGATTACTATACTATCATGATGCGAGTTACATCAACGTTTTGAAGTAATAAGGAACTTGTTGTATATGGTAACTTGAGTATTGGAGTTAAATCGTTGGCATAAACTATGGTGTTAATTTATTAGGGAGTTAAATATTAGCTACTATTGGAGTTCGTTTACTGAATTAGCGGAGATTGAATATTGTGATGTCATTGTTTCAAATTTTAGGCAGGAAGTTATTGACTTGCTATGGGGATTAATGATAGAATTCATGCTAAATGCTGCCTCTTTATGTTTGGTGTATATGCTTCCAATTGCCAGGTGCCTGCGGCTTATCGCCGTGATTACACTTTGTATGCTACTTTTTTGTATTTGTGGATGCTGTGTAGATCGTCTTGTCACTACATAGAATGTTATTTTGAATGTATCTTCGTATGCGGATTTTATCAATTATATTCTGGAATGAATGTTTATGTTTCTTTCTTGTATATCTGGTTGTTTACTTTTCTTGTAAACTGAAGGACCAAGTAATTGATTCTCTAGTACTGAATTCTCATCTAATAAATTATATTTCTTCTTAGGCCTTGGATAAAATCCGTTTTGAGGGTTTGACTGACAAGAGCAAGCTTGAAGCTCAACCAGAGCTCTTTATCCACATCATACCAGACAAGACCAACAACTCGCTGACAATTATTGACAGTGGTATTGGGATGACCAAGGCTGGTGAGTTTTTTGATTAATTTTGTGTAGCAACATTCTTTGATGGTTAATGTGAATTCATTGGCTATCGATTATTGTCCTGATTGTTTATCTCTGCTTGCAGATTTGGTGAACAACCTGGGTACAATTGCAAGGTCTGGAACAAAGGAATTCATGGAAGCCTTGGCTGCTGGAGCTGATGTGAGCATGATTGGTCAGTTTGGTGTGGGTTTCTACTCTGCATACCTTGTTGCTGAGAAGGTTATTGTCACAACAAAGCACAATGACGATGAGCAGTATGTGTGGGAGTCTCAAGCTGGTGGTTCCTTCACTGTGACCAGGGACACCACTGGTGAGCCCCTTGGCAGGGGAACTAAGATGACCCTCTACCTTAAGGAGGACCAACTTGAGTACCTCGAGGAGCGCCGCCTCAAGGATCTAATCAAGAAGCACTCTGAGTTCATCAGCTACCCTATTTCTCTCTGGGTTGAGAAGACCATTGAGAAGGAGATCTCTGATGATGAGGAAGAGGAGGAGAAGAAAGACAAGGAGGGTAAGGTAGAGGATGTTGACGAGGAAAAAGAGAAAGAAGAGAAGAAGAAAAAGAAGATTAAGGAGGTCTCCAACGAATGGTCTTTGGTTAACAAGCAAAAGCCCATCTGGATGAGGAAGCCAGAAGAGATCACCAAAGAGGAGTACGCTGCTTTCTACAAGAGTCTTACCAATGACTGGGAAGAGCATTTGCAAGTGAAGCACTTCTCTGTTGAGGGTCAGCTGGAGTTCAAGGCTGTCCTTTTTGTGCCCAAGAGAGCACCCTTTGATCTCTTTGACACAAAGAAGAAGCCAAACAACATCAAGCTTTATGTTCGCCGTGTTTTCATCATGGACAACTGTGAGGAATTGATCCCTGAGTACCTCAGCTTTGTCAAGGGTATTGTGGATTCTGAGGATCTCCCCCTTAACATTTCTAGAGAGACATTGCAACAAAACAAGATCTTGAAGGTGATCAGGAAGAACCTTGTAAAGAAGTGTGTTGAGCTCTTCTTTGAGATTGCTGAGAACAAGGATGATTACAACAAGTTCTACGAGGCTTTCTCGAAGAACTTGAAGTTGGGTATCCACGAGGACACCCAAAACAGGAACAAGCTCGCTGAGTTACTTAGGTACCACTCTACCAAGAGTGGTGAAGAGATGACCAGCCTTAAGGACTACGTGACCAGAATGAAGGAGGGCCAGAATGACATCTTCTACATCACTGGTGAGACCAAGAAGGCAGTTGAGAACTCTCCCTTCCTTGAAAGACTGAAGAAGAAGGGCTATGAAGTTTTGTACATGGTTGATGCTATTGATGAGTATGCTGTTGGTCAGCTCAAGGAGTTTGAGGGTAAGAAACTGGTCTCTGCCACCAAGGAGGGTCTAAAGCTTGATGAAAGCGAGGATGAGAAGAAGAAGAGCGAGGAATCAAAGGAGAAGTTTGAGGGTCTGTGCAAGGTCATGAAGGATGTCCTTGGTGACAAGGTTGAGAAGGTTGTTGTATCTGACCGCGTGGTTGATTCTCCCTGTTGTTTGGTCACTGGTGAATATGGATGGTCTGCTAACATGGAGAGGATCATGAAGGCACAAGCTTTGAGGGACTCAAGCATGGCTGGTTACATGTCTTCTAAGAAGACCATGGAGATCAACCCTGAGAACCCAATCATGGAGGAGCTGAGAAAGAGGGCTGATGCTGACAAGAACGACAAATCCGTGAAGGATTTGGTTCTTCTGTTGCACGAGACTGCTTTGTTGACATCTGGGTTCAGCCTTGATGACCCTAACACCTTCGGCAACCGCATCCACAGAATGTTGAAGCTCGGTCTGAGCATTGATGATGATGCTGCTGGAGAAGTCGATGTTGACATGCCAGCCCTCGAGGAAGCTGATGCTGAGGAATCCAAGATGGAGGAAGTCGACTAAGCTTGGTGTTTCTAGGTTGTTTCTGATTTTACTGATTAGTAGTAGTAAGTAGTTCTTTATTCGTCTTTTTTAATACACTCTCTATCCTTTTCTCCCCCTGTTTGATGTGAGTGTGTTCTCTTTTGAAACTATGAGAATTTTTTTTGGAGTGGTAGTGGGGGTATTTTATTTAGTTTTTGCCTAAAGACAAGTGGTTTAGCGCAGTTTAATGAATCAATCTATAGCTTTATTTTGCGTATATCTTTGTGTTGCCCTCTTTTTCCAATTTTTCTATTCATTGTTGAGTTGCTGGGTAACATACATCATGGAGTATATGCAACTATGCAAGTATGGAATTTTTAATCTTTTAACTGTTGCAGTAGCCTGTAGGAGTATATTTTTGTATATGATGTGAATGTGTTCCTTTTTTTCAGCTAAATATGTTGATTATTTGGGTGGAATAGATGTTAAGAATAGTAATACTTTCGTATTATTTTTATATTGTTGTTCTTTCTGTAACGCCAATTAAGTGGAGCAAAATCTTCCACGCATGGTGTGTAACAGTAAAAATAACTAAACTGTTGTAAAAAATAATGTAATAAGTGGTCTTTTTGTAGTACACATGGGTCAAAAAAATCACCCCTACTGCCTGTTGAGATCCAGTTTCACTAACAAGAATAATCATTTTGAGAGTTCTTAATCTGGCTGGGTAAAAAATAGGTGACTTTGGGAGAGACAGCTAAGGGAAAAATTCTATGATGATTCTAAGTAAAGATGAACATATTATTAGCCTTCTCTTCTTTAAAATTGTGTTTTCCTCACCTACCGTCCAACCATATTTTTACCTTAACGAGAAACAAACTATTGGTTACTTTTTAGCGATGATAATTTAGTTTGTATATGATCAGTCAGTGAAAAAATTGGATTCTAGAGGTAGAAAGAAGAAATTGAATCTGATGCTAGGAACTGAACTTTATGTAGAATTCAAAGCAAATTCGTAATCGATTTGAAATAGATTGTAATAGGATGATTATGTTTGTACTACTAAAAGCAAAGTATATTCAGCATAGTTCTTTGAAACTCGATTTTTATGATATTAGGTAATGAAATAATATGAGGAAAACAAAGTAATAAAGTAGAACACGAGCTTGAGTTTAAAGTCCGAGTTCAAATAAATAGAAAACACGTATGGAGTTTCATAAATTGAAGTGATCCGACTCATTATCATTCATACACAATATTAAAGCTCTATCTTTGAAGTGCCTTATATCAGGAAGTATAAGATACATGAGAAAAAAAGCGTTCCATCAATTCTCAATACCGTGCCTTCAGTAGTAGTGAATACATAATGAGATTTCTTTACAAATTTGTTTGCGTAAATGCATTGTTTTACCATCATTTATTATCGCCTATCAAACTGTTTTTGCTAGCATGGTTGTCTCTTAGTTCTCTTTATGTTGAAATTGTTATGACTTACGAGTAGGTTTTACTTCTTGTTTCTGAAGAAGAGAGTGACAATTTCCAAGAGACAAGATCTTATAAACGCACGGAAAAAAAAATTGGTATGTCCCTTCTCAATAAAATGAAGAAAAGAAGAAGCATGAAACAAGCAAATTACATTATTCAAATCTAATCACACAGTATGTGAAGCACTTCTTTCAAAACCTCTGTACAAAAGAGTTGCATAAAGGATAAAAACCATGCTGAATAATCAATTAGTCTGGTAAAAGCAAAATAAATTAATAAATAAAAGGTAAAGAGATCCAAGATCAAAACTTGAATGGAAGAACTCAGGTATCATCAACTTGAGAATGGAACACAAAGCTTGGAAACGTAATTGTAATTTCCCTGCCAGAGATACAACATAAACATCATCAGAAAACCAAACAGTATGATTCGTTATCCGTCAATTAAATGTTTTGTTGTTTCCTTTGAATTTTGAGACTAGCAAACTATAATGAATCTGGGAACTTGGATGATGATGATAGTGGCAAAACTTACTGCAAATATTGTAAAGTCATATTCTTCAGTAGTGATGGATGTCTGTAGACAAGAGTTCTCCATTCTTCCTTGTCAATCTTACCGTCTTGTTTGGTATCTGTTTCAGCAAAGGTCTGCACAACAGAGAGGAGGTGAAATTCGTGAACACTCCATTTCATTCACAGACTTCATATGAGTTAATGGAAGGGGAAAATAGGTGTTTTGGTATGTCGTGTATCGCCCCGCATGATGTGGGATATGAAGAAAGAGAGTGAACATGAGATAACTAGTGGAGGGCCCACCTTACATCGATTAAATGGGTTGGGTACAAAAGTTTCCAATTAAGGATACAAGGCGTTTATATGTGTACAGAGATAATATAATGTTCGTACAATCTGTAGAACCAAAATTTGAAAGAGAGGAAAGAAAGCTGCCACTGGAGCAATATAGTGTATTGACAACATCAATGAACTCATGGAAGTAGAGGGGGAAAGGTTGATATGGTACCTTGGTGATAATTTCTTCAATGACATGGTCTGCAAGATTCATACCAGTTTCAGCTAATGTGGCCACAACCATTTGCTTCACCTGCAAAAAAAACAGAATGGTAAAAACTCCAACTCTTGAGGAGACAGACGACTCAAATCTAAAGATTAACAGTTGTTAAGGAGTAAGTGCTATAACATTGCACTGGTGCAGTGGCGCTGCAGATCAGCAAGTGTAGATCACCTCAACTAGTACAGTATATGGATCATTCTTTCATAAAAAATTCTCCTCTTCCCAAGAAAGAACAGAATATTTTCTGTTACACCAACTTCTATAGAAAAAAAAAGAATTTTCCAATATGGTTATAAGTTTCAACTTTCATCTATGGATATGGATTGCTGACCTTCAGTTTCAAAAAGGGTCAAGTATGAAATCATTCGTCTTAGAGAGAGGAAATAATAGCACTTCAAGGCTCAAGCTATTCAAACTTAAGTTCATAGGACGTCAAACAAAGAACACAACAGAAATAGGGATCATGGTTTTTGAAGAAATAGACATTGGGCTTATTATGAGCAATGTAAAAGCACAAGGTATACAGATGGAGTGATAAACGGTACCTAAGAAAATTTGTCAGGACAACGATCTTGATATTTTAGACTGAAGGAAAATTCTGCAAGGATTTTTAAGAACGCATGAGGTTCACCCTACTTTCAACTTTCAATTATTATTTTTGGCCAAAACTAGAAGGGTCTTTAGAGCATAGTCGGGTAGCACCACATTGATATTTTCATCATATCTATAGTTTCACGTGGACAGTAATATGCATCTCAACTGCATTTTGGAGACTGCTGAACTCTAAAGAGCTCACGAGACTTAATACTCTGCTCACCTTGGACCCTATGACCAAAAATGGATCTGTTCACCTGTAGGAGGTATCTAATGATGTCCACTTCTTCACCGATATAAACACGTACACATATATCAAACATGCTTCTTACAAGCTCTATTTATGGCCTGTTTTCAGGGAAGAAATGTGAATATTTTGTCTTTTAAGGACTGAGTAGCCACCAGATGATACATAGAAGACTTTCCCCCAATTTTGTTCAACATTTCCTGCCAGTATCCAATGAGGAGTCTTGCTTGCCTTCAAAAATGGATACCTGAGGAACTTTTAGCTTAACGGTTCAAATGGCTCAGAAAGAGTAGGGACCATAAGTGACCCTAGGACATTTCAGATGCCTACACTTCCCCAAAAACCCTGCCAAGTTTCCCAATCGACGTTTTGGGAAAGGCTCGTTCTCTTATGTATTGCTTAGCCTTGTGTGACAACTGGACAGAAGTCTTATCATTTGCATTCCTTTGACCTTATTGCTGACATAACTTCCTATAAATAAGAAGTTACGGACACCTTAATCTCCTTGTAAATGGCCTGACCTTGTTGTCAGCAGCCTTGGCCTTCAAGTGCCTTGGCTCTCTCAACCACTACCTAACAAATCTGCAGTTTGTATGCAGCTAAAGCTTCATCCTTCATACTAGAGAACCATCAAAAAGTTTGGAGTTCCCTGATTTTGTCTCCACCTATTCTTCTTTAGAGGGGTCAAGAGCTTAGGATGTTGGAAGTTCTGTCAGAAAAGCTAAACTATGACGGCTTAAAATCTCTATCATACAAACATGTCCTCTCCACTCCTCCAAAAATATAAGTATCACCGGCCGCCTACTCACTTAAGGAAGATGCCTCACTCAGAGTATCTCAACCCAACTTAGAGCTGTACTAGAGCTTTGAACAACACATGGTAGCACAAGCAAGTTCATATAATCAGATTCTATTAATGGCATACTCACAGAGGGGAAATCAGAAAACCACATAAATGGTTATTTAGCAAAATGCACCAACCACATCCGCTTGACAGTGTTTGGAGAATAATTAATTGACAGAGATGTAAAAGCAACAAACCTGCTCCCTCTCAATATAACCTTGCTGCTTGAGATCATACAGCTTAAAAGAAACTGCAAAATATACAAAAGGTAAGTTTATGTTAATAGATTCACACATATAAAGCTCTTGTAAGTTGCAAGTTTGCATTCTGGAAAAGCACAGCAAAGAAGTATGTACTAAATTACAATTCAAAAAAAATAAGAAAAATGGAAG
Organism: Beta corolliflora; assembly: GCA_947648045.1. Classification (NCBI taxonomy): domain Eukaryota; kingdom Viridiplantae; phylum Streptophyta; class Magnoliopsida; order Caryophyllales; family Amaranthaceae; genus Beta; species Beta corolliflora. The sequence goes on from CANSZD010001461.1 coordinate 15,768, forward strand.
TGAGCCAATAAGAATGGAGAGTAGGAAAATCAATACACTACTATCGATTAGAGTGGCAACAAACAAGAGAAATACACTGTAAAGACAAGACCTATGGGGCTATGTGCCTATGTCTTTAGGGCTTCTTTTTGCTGGTTTTTTTTTTTGGGAGTCAAGAAATGAAAACAAGAAAAAACTAACAAGCATTTGCAGATAGCCAGAGACATACAGTCGATCTTTTGTTCAATAGGAGCTTGTGGATGGAAAACAGAGAGTCCACGAGCGAACTCTTCAAAACCTAGAACTCCATTATGCTTTGTGTCAAACAAGTCAAAGACCTGCAAGAAGTAAACAATATTAGCATTTCTGAGAAAAATACGGGATGGTACAGCTAAAAAAAAAAATACAAACAAGTGAGCACGCAAAAAAATATCCTCATGCAGCTTAACATAGGAGAGGAAAAAAAAAATGCATTGAATAGAGAAGAGTATCAGGCAGTTTGTGCATATTAAGGAAGCACTTAACCTTCATCCACAAGCTCTTGGACTCTTTTTCAAGTTTTAGCCAAGAGGACTTACCCTGTCAGCAAACAAGCTCTCCCTTCTGTTTGTCCTAAATAAGGCCAACTGAAATTCTTCCTGCAAAGCACACAATGCAAATTAGATAAGAATTCTTCATTGCATCAAGCTTAGAGGTTTATGGACAAAGAAAATCCAAAATAAAGAAGCAAATTCTACTTATCCACAATCCCACTGTGATGCTTCCTATTATGATTCACGAGACGTCCAATAATAAATGTAGTATTCTTCTTCTAGTGACATTTTTGCACACAATATTTCATTATGTCCGTCTATTAAGGAATTTAAGCGTATCTCTAGACATAACTCATCCGGAATTAAAATCTTGTAGTAGTGGAGAATGCAGTGCAAGCATCATATCTCTGTCTAGATAACGCAATTAGATATTCCAGAAACGTTTTCAAATAACGAACAAGAAAAACTAACAATGGTATAAATAAGTAAAGTCTCCAATGATAGTGTTCACGTACCTTTTGGATGAGACCGTCATCAATCACAGCACTGCTGATTCTTTTAAAAAGTTCATAGAGTGCCTCTATCTCACTGACACTAACTGCATTGGAGAAGATACAAAAATATATAATACCAGTCACCAGATCATATATCACATAACATGGTGGTATAAAGTACACAAATGTCTAATCACGAAGACTTCTTACACTTCCTTTTCTTATTTTCCCTTATTTATAAATCACTCATGTAGTCATGTTCCTAAGGCTTTTTAAGGAGACATAACAGTGCCATATGATACGAACATCTGAATATATGAGACACACGTTAATAAATTATTACTTACAGACAGTCTCCCTCGCTAGGCGCTCAGGGTCTTCAAGACCTCGTGGTGGTTTAGAAATTTCAAGGTCACAACATCGCAAAAGGGAAAGAAATAAATGCTGAATTCCGTCTATGCACTGCACCATGATATTTGCTGCACGTTAGAAATCTCCATACCTGTTAAATTTCAAGCAAAAAGTTATTAGTTTCAAGAAGTTGGATCGAAATGGTATCAAGATTCTATCAGAGATAATACACTAAACGAATACTGTGACGCACCTGTTGACCATTTCCAAATACTGCTGCTGCTTCAGTTGTAAACGATATTGCACGTTAGAGCTCTCAAACGGATCTGTTCCAAAAATCAAACAAATTGTTACACATTTAACAACCACATCAAGTATGCTACCGTAAAAAGGATGCTCAAAGAAAGTAATTCTACTGAAAACATAGTAGCTTCACTATAAGCTACAACAACAATTTTTCAATAGACTACCAGTTCTTGAGAGAACAACTTGATTAATCTCCCTCCCTCTTCAAGCTTATTTCCTTCACCTTTGCTTTCTATTCTCATATAAAACATATAAGCTCTGCTATTCCTGCTTGGGATGTGGAGATGTCACAATATGATCATCTTGGTCAATGAGGGGCAAATATCTTCCCAAAACCACCAAAGAACTAAGGATTAAAAGATCTCTTTCAGTAGATACGGGATAAAGCACATAAGGTTAAGCTAAAGCAAAGAGGAAAGCCATATCTATTCATTCGACACAATAATCCCAAACACTTGTGTTTTTTTTAAGCATAACTTCTCCAAAATTGTTCCAGGCCCTCTAAGAGCATTTTCGGTTACATTACGATCTTTTGTAGGACAATGAGAGGAAATCACAATGGCCTCATCTCACATTGGTATAACTTAGGGATTACGGTAGGAATAAATGAAAAAATCCTTAGAAAGAGGAATCTTGGTCGTGCAGAGTTGTACTTCTTGGCTCATTATGGCGCTTCTATGGGTGCATTTGAGTATTACGTTTGGCCAACACTCAATGTAAATGGCACACAATTTTCATGCACTATTTCCATACTGGTGCGTTTGTAGACCTACCCTTGCTCTTCGTTCTTATCAACAACCCCCAGTTTGTACACAACCTTAAACAGCTAAATATCTCTAACCTCTCACAGCTTCATTGATGACGACAATTTAAACTGGCACCTACATGCTCCCCAATATTGGGATTCCGGAATTGCATTCGTAGTAGATGTCAAACTATGAAAAAGGAAGTAAATTAAAAAAATTCACACTATTGAACAAATTCTGAACTTCAAATAAAATTTTTTAACCCAAACACTATGTAAGAGGATTACGAGCCTCTTTTGATGTACTTAATCTCTATTTCTCATTAACCAATTTTCTTTGTATTCAAAAGATAGGAACTTGGTCATCCCCTCACCCCCCCCAACCACAAAAAGAAACCATGGTGTGTAATTGTAAGTTGTTCCCATGGCCCTACACTTCTACTTTGCTTAAATAAACCTCAGTCCATATCTTTTTCTAAACCATAACCTACAACTCTTTCTCCACTTTCCAAAATTCAACCAAGCTGCAGATGACTTCTCACAATCATGCTTTCTGTACAATCACGACACATCTCCTTCATTGCAGTGTATCTGCATCAATGCCCTAATATATAAATTAATCACCTCCAGCCAACACCCGAAGGCCGAATCCATCCTGCTGCGCGGACAGCAAAGGCAAAAACCCTCTATTTCCCTTTCCAATTATTGTTACCTAATTCATGATAAGAGAAACAATTTACGGAAACGCAATTCGCCACCTAGTTTTGTCAAATTAGCCCTGAAGTATACCAATTTGTCTTTTCGGATCGGTCACAAGGGTTTAGCGAACTAGGTAACACTAATCAAAATCATAATCTGATTGTATCTCTTCTGTCTACACTCTTAACAGCATTGCGAAAAAATCTTACACATTCTCATGGGGGAGACAACAAAGACACATAATAATTCTTATAATAAAATCTGAATTCCTGACAATATCTTTTTTAAAAACCATCTCTGACAAATACAGCTTTCTGAGTCAATCAAAGCGTGAATTATTGCAGCAATAAACAATGCTCTAACTTTTACTTCAATTTTTAACAAAAAAAAAAACCCACTTCATAAACAATACAATCAACTAGCAACAAAAACAGAAGCTGCGAATCTACCACACAAGAGCAAAAACCCAGAATTCAAAAGAGCTTTTTAATAACAATATCAAGATCTAATTTTTATTGCTTACAGATAAATTTTGGAACTGATCGGGTGAATTAAACCATGAAAAAACTCATAAAATCCACTTTTTTTAACAAATTTGATGAACCAAAACAACAATTCTGATCTCACTCCAATCACAGAACTTCAATCAAATTCTCTAATCTTTAATAATTCAATTGCCCAGAAACAAATAATGAACAAAAATCAAGAAAAAAGATGGAGAGAGAGAGAAAAAACCCACCTTCCGATGAAGCAGAAAAACGCAGACAGGTAGGACAGAGGAGAGAGAAAGAGAGTCACAACAAACAGCTAAGTAGAGAGAGACAGAAGAAGATGGTAGTGCTCTCTTTGTTTTTGGGGGGATTTTAAAAAGTGAAGGGTATTGTTTGAGCTTGACCTTGTAAAGGTTTTTTATATTGATTGATTTGGTTAAAATGATGATGGTACAAGAACTGGTAAGTCTGGATCTTGGCTAATGATGTTATCCTTTTGATAATGGAGGGCCGGCAATCTTATGGTATGGTATGGTACTCTTGTGTGCACAAATTTGGAGAGACTATAAAGGAGGTTGGATTCTTAGGTGGTTGGTGTTTATGCCGATTTTGTACCAAGTATGCAAAAGGTATTGGGAAGCCAACAACAAGAACAATATACAAAATTAAATATGAGATAATTAATGATCAACAAGGATGTAAATAAAAGAATAGAAAGACAAACAATTGTTGACGCGGAAAACCCGAAAGATGGGAAAAACCGCGGGTGATTCTCTTGATCACCAATCCACTATGAAGATGCGCCGTCAATATGGGCGTTTGAATACGCTTTACACAAGTAGCTTTGTAAAGAATTAATGGAGATAGAGAGAGTGTTTGCTATGAAGTACTGAGGGTTTGTAGTAACTAGAGAGAGAGATAGATAGATTAAGCTAGGTTACATCATCTATTATAAATACCCTAAAAATACCCTTGTAACCGTTGCCACCTTCCTTGAAAATAAGAGATCTTCCCCTTTTTCCTCCAACAGTTGTAACTGCTTATTAATGCCAATTCCATGATTCTTGCTAACTAATACTTCCTACCTCTCTCTGCCAATATGAGATTTTCAAGGCCCAACAATTGCCCCTAATTGATGTCATTTTTCAACCGCCTTGAGAAATGGCAAAGAATTACTTTGCCCAAGAATCATCATTACTTGCATTGCCCAACTACACACGCCTTCCCATGGCCGACGAGCGAGCATTTAGGGACAACTTCAACTTCATGTCAGCTGACACCGACAAACATCCTCAAGACCACGGCCAACTAACCGACAACACCTCTCCTTCAATGGCTTCGAGTACGTTGTTTGTTCAATCCGACGCCGTCACTCGGCCTGCAGATGACGTCGCCGAAGGAGAAATTGAACGTCAAGAATGCTCGAGATGACGTCGTTGAAGGAAGCAATGGATGCACGAATTGCCGAGAAGGAAACCAAGCTGAAGGCGTTACAAGAAGAACTCACCGACACCGCCGACCTCTACACTTGGAAAACCAAGGCGAGGCTAATGAAGCAATACATGGAAGGTCAGACAGCGTCAAGGACTCCAGAAGACGGCGTCCATAAGTTCCCTTTGTCGCTCTTGGAACTCTCGACGACCTCGCTTCCCGACGGCGCGCCGCCGCCGCCGAGACGGCGACAACCGCCGAATTTGCCCCCGTTGTAGTGACAAAGATGCCATTGAGACAAACTAGTTTTTGGTGTTAGTTTTTGTGTATAAAAGTCGTTGTATATCTTTGTTGTGTGTTATGCAAATGTATGTTTGTAAGTATGTATGTACATATGTATATGACTTTTCCATCGTGACTGAGAGGTTTAGTTTTAAAACTAAACGTCGTCATCCGAGATATGTCGTCAAGTGTAGGGCCCTTATGTTTGTATGAATGTGTGTAGGTACCTTTGATGTTTGAAACCACTTGCAGTATTAATTGCTACGAAGGGCTAAATTGCCTCTTCTAATTAATTGCGTGTGGTGTTTTGTATGTTGTTGTGATGACTTCTTAAGGTGTGTGTCCCTTTGTGTATAGAAGTCATTTTGCGTTCACCTGAACGCCGTCAAACCTTGATGCCCCAGCTTAAAACTGTCGCCGTCATAATAAAGGTCGACGTTAACTATGATGTCGTCATTGACGTTGATGTTGTCGTCAGATGAATGTGAACATTGTGGTGTTCGGTTGTCTCAATGTTGGTTGTCGACGAATCCTCGTCCCCTATGTCTGTCTTCATATAACAAAGGTGAGATGGTCGTTGGCGAGGTCAACGGTCCTCCGACGCTCAAGTCAGTATACTATAAAAAGAAATAATGCTCAAAATACGAAGGACATCGAGTATGTTGAGAACAAAATGAAATGGAATAACTCAATTTAATTTGTTGGTTACTTACCTGTAGTGGCGTCCCTTTTGTTGTCAACATAATACGATTAAAAGTGATAGAGTTTTAGATGGACGACGTTCCAACTTCAGGGAACGTGCTTACCCTCGAGATATGAAATAATTGACGACGTCCATCTGACCGTCGCCGTCGCAGAGATTTTGTTGACGTCGGCATCACTTTTTGGACGACGTCCAACTAGGATCGTTTTTCCAATCGTTGGCTTGATGAGTCTGACGGACGCTATGAACTTGTTGTGGACGATCATAAGGCTTTGGACGCCACGAACTTTCTTTGTTTGGCGTCGATTTCCTTTGTCGACGTCATAGAATTCCTTTCTTGATCGCATGTCTTCCTCCAACCGGATCCGGGCCAAGGCTTTGCCTTGAGCATCCTCGAACGTTGGACAGGGATACTTGGTAAGTTCTCTGTACAAATCTGATTCTTCATCCAGTCCTCGTCGGAAAGCTTTAATCGTCGTCTTAACGTCGCAATTTGGAATCGACACCTTTTCCCTGTTAAACCTGCGAACAAATTCTTTCAAGGATTCATCAGATTTCTGCACGATTCTATGTAAGTCACTATAGCCTGTTTTTCCATCTTACGACTGCTAGCAAACTGTAAATTAAAAATATTAATCAATTGAGCAAAGGAAGAGATAGTGCCGTTGCCAAGGTGGATGAACCACTGCAGGGCTGGTCCAGTCAACGTCGATCCGAATCCTTTGCACATGCATGCCTCGCGCATGCTACGAGGAATTGAGATGGTGATCATCCGTTGTTTGTATTGAGCGACGTGGTCATTTGGATCTGTAGTGCCGTCGTACATCTTCATGGTTGGGACGGAGAACCGCTTTGGAACCTCGACCTTGGCAATGAAATCAACAAAAGGTGAGTCCGCATAACTGTTCGGCGTCGCTTTCTCCATAGGACGTGGGACGCAGGGGATCCTGGCGATCATGTCTTCTAGCCGCTGATGACGTTACTGGATGGGATCGTCGGCGACGGAATGCGGTTGCCCCTTGACCTGGTCTCCAATGATGTCGGCGTCAGGCTCGACGTCGGCGTCAGGCTCGACGTCGGCGTCAGCATCTCCATCTGAATCGTCGCCGTGGGCAGGAATGTTGTGGCCCACAGGAGTTTCGAATAGGTCTCCGTCCAGGCCAGGCATTTTGGAGATATCGCCTATGCTGCGGCGCTTAGAGCCTTTGGACTTTTGAGCAGATTTCAGGCTTTGATTCTCCATGCATGATGCGACATAGCTATTCTGCAATTCCGCCATAGCAGCCTTGACGCGGTTGAGTTCATCTATGACTTCTTGAGTGGTTACCCAATCTCCTGCCATTGCAAACACAGAAAAAAGAGAAGGCACAAACGAAATAGTAGACAAAAAGAAAGTGATGAACGATGTATAAAGATCTTGCTGAAGGCCCCACGGTGGGCGCCAAATTGTTTATGCCGATTTTGTACCAAGTACGCAAAAGGTATTGGGAAGCCAACAACAAGAACAATATACAAAATTAAATATGAGATAATTAATGATCAACAAGAATGTAAATAAAAGAATAGAAAGACAAACAATTGTTGACGCAGAAAACCCGAAAGATGGGAAAAACCGCGGGTGATTCTCTTGATCACCAATCCACTATGAAGATGTCGCCGTCAATATGGGCGTTTGAATACAGTTTACTCAGTAGCTTTGTAAAGAATTAATGGAGATAGAGAGAGTGTTTGCTATGGAGTACTGAGGGTTTGTAGTAACTAGAGAGAGAGAGATAGATAGATTAAGCTAGGTTACATCATCTATTATAAATACCCTAAAAATACCCTTGTAACCGTTGCCACGCCTTCCTTGAAAATAGGAGATCTTCCCCTTTTTCCTCCAACAGTTGTAACTGCTTATTAATGCCAATTCCATGATTCTTGCTAACTAATACTTCCTACCTTCTCTGCCAATATGAGATTTTCAAGGCCCAACAGTTGGTCACTCATGGGGTTGGGTAATCAAAGGGGAAATTAGGTTTGAAGTAGATCTAGCGCTGGTTGGGCCGAGTCGATATGAGACGTGAATGATGTAATGTGGTTGGAGTCTGGAACAGAGTGAATAGTTGTGAGTTAGGTGTGGCTGAGTTTGAGTGTGATTGTGTGTGTACTCCATTGCGTTTGGGTTAAGAATTCTTGAATTTTGTGTAGTTTTGAGCTGGTGTGCTGGTTTATGATGATGAAACAATCAATGTTGATCCTTTAGCACGATACAAATACGTGACATATGGGTTACAGTGATTCGTGACTTTGAAATCTTCCATTGGAAGTAATCATTCGGTGAACATTGAATAACCATACTAGTTGATGTCTTCAACATTCACATCATTTTTCCCCATTCGTACACAAATACCTTATTTGGTTGTTCCTTTCTCGTTTTGAGACACGAGAAAAATAATTTTCATAAAGTAATTTCAGACACTATTTAATGAACATTAAAAACATTTCACCACACACTTTACAACTTCTTCACTAGAAATATTGGTGAAATTGTTAAAACTTGTTTATTTTTCCCCTAATTACAGCTACTCATTCGTATTTTTTAGTGAGGTTAATCTATTTTTAATACTAGAAAACATAATTAAAGATGTAAGACACTAACGGTATATTGTGTAGCTTAGATTATAGATGGGTACATAAAAAAATTGTATCTGAAAAAGAAAATGACATGCACCTAATTGGATAACAATCATCAACCAAATTTCAACCTCTTTTTGAAGGAATTCTGATGGTGATAAAACATTAAATGTTGATGGTATATTAGGTCACTAATGGAGAAATTATTAATTGGACGGAACAATTGCTCCCCTTTCTAAAACTCAGAATAATTTCAATCATCTACCTAAAACACAGCTAATAACCACCTTAATTGCAACAATTTTAATTTTTTTTTCCACGTATGAAGTAAACTAGTTGTTGGGACACCCCGGGTTATATTTGATAAGACTTTATGATATAATTTTTTGGGTTAGAATTTAACATGTTGTCACAAGTAGACATTGTTGCTTGATAGTTGGATGATGACTTTCACAACAAGAAATTATAAGTCCAAGACCTCTTCCAAATATTGTAGGAGGTAGACATGGCCACAGGTCGGGCTGGTCCGATTCCGGTCAGGTTCCGCTCGAGATGAACCTGAACTTAGGCTATGTTCTTTTGGACTGAATTAATGAAAATTCAGTTCAGTTCAGTTCATTTCAGGAAAATTCAGTTCAGTTAAGTTATTTTTCTCTTACAAAATTCATTCATTTCAATTCAGTTCAGACAAATTAAGTTCAGTTCAGTTCAGAGAAATTCAGTTAAGTTCTATTCAGTCCAAAAGAACAGAGCCTTAATTGGTTAGCTCACCCGTTTGCTTCGGTTCAAGTTCAGAGTTGGGTTTTTCTAAAACAAGATTCGGTCCAACCCGGTTCAGTCCTGATCATGTCTCGGCCTGGGTCAGACTGGTTTGGTCCACTTGTTTTCAGATTTTTTTTCATAAATGAAAATTCGTTTTGATTTTAAAAATTTAATTGCATATGCACTAGTTCTTACAATAAATATATTTTCGATATTGTCCATATACACTAGTGTTTTTGATAATTGGGACAAGGATAAAGAATTTTTAAATATTTTCTCGACAGGTTTAACGTGCCGGTTCAGGAGTTGTGTACAATTCACGATCCGGTTCAAGGCTGAGTGTTGTTCACGATCCGATTTAGGCTAGGGTCGGGCCAGTTTCCTCACCCATCAATTTACCTCACGAGAACCCATTTGGTTGTCCGTTTTCGGGCCTGTTTAGGCCCGATCATCTGGCGATCCGGACCGGTCATGTCTTCTTGCGGGTCGGTTCAAGGCTAACCCGATTATGCCTGCCCGATGGCCACCTCTAGTTGGATGAAGGGGTGACACGTGACGGTGCCTCAGTTTGTTTTTTCTAATTGTATTAGCAAACAAGGAATAAGCTATTTTATCTATATTATATTTGTATACAAAATATTATAGCTTAGTCTAATCTTATTGCTAAGCTATACTTTTTTATTTTTTTATTTTGTAATGTAAAAACTAAACATTTGTGTTAAAGTTTTAGTAAGTTTTCTTAAGAGTAAATAAGCATTATTGATATGTTAGCTCATCGGTAGGACGTCCATATTTCTATAAAAGACTATGAGTTCAAATCCTTTTACAAAGGAGAGGGCGACATGTAGCGGACTTCAATTCTTGCCTTTGATTTTTAATATATATATTGATTGATTTTGTGATTCCGAGGAAATAAGTATCTCGTCAAGCATAACCCAATAACGCTCAATCCTTAAACACCTTAGCTCCTCTTTCAAACAACGTGGTTCTTTAGTTTAGTTACAAAAATCCGACTAGAAAATGAACATGATTGACCCATTTTTTTCTTCTAAGTGACATGCTGGACCCTCTTTAAATTTAATTCCACCTTTTGTTTTTAAGTGTTATTTTTCATTTTTTTGTCAGAATAAATAATTAGCAACTTTATAGACGGATAAACCCATAAAATAACCCATATCCGATCCGCCAATTCCGATTTATCCGACCCATGTTCATACTCCATTCCATCACACCAGGCCTGGAGTAGATCAGCCTATGGCCCATCACTAAAATTAAAACCAAAAGAACATGTTAGATACCACATATACCAATACCATACCATACCATATACTATATCATACCAATATTACCATAGTCCATATTCCATAGCCCAAGTTTATATGATGAATTGATCCAACACCGCCACAAACATGATAAGTTGATAACTGTAGAAACTTGTTACATGAATAAATAAACCGCTTCAATCCGATAATACATTCGATAATAACACGTCGGAGAGTGCCAATTTTATGCCGATTAAAATTTCTAGGGTTTACTTGTTTCCCCAATTAGATAGGTGTAAATTCAAATTCTTCGAATTTCTCTGCGAAAAGCTTTATTGTGCTGCATATTATTCACATATTTCGATCTGATTTGGGTAATTTTTCTTAGTAGAGGAGATTAATTTTTTGTCCCAGAACAAGCAAGTATTAATTTCAATGGGGAAGAGGAAAGAGAGAAGATTAGCAGCGAAGATTGGTGCTGGTCGCAGAGTTAAGCTTGATCTCTTTGCTGAACCCTCTGGTACTTTTTCTCTCTCCTAGGGTTTTTGAATGCTATTTGAGATTTACTATGCACTTATTATACGGATGTTGTGAGTAATTTGCCTTTTAGCTGTTGTTGTTAGATAATTAGGGTTTCAATTGAGGTTTTTTTAAGTTCGTATGATGTGTATTTGATGAGTTTTGATTAAGTGTTGGTTTTATGCAGCTGTTTAATTTGTTTGATGATCACAGATTGCTAAAATTGTAAACTTGAGATTCGATTTTTAGTTAATTGTGGTTGTAACTTGTATGGAATTTAGAAATCAATTTTAGCTAATCAAAAGAGGAAGTCTTACTATAGGCCAGGAGCCATCGATTAGCTCGGCTTGTCCTATGTTTTAGCTTAACTCATCCTATTGACTGTTGTGTAAGGGTCGACCCCTTGAGCTCTCCTACTAATATAGAAAGGTACGTGGGCCGGTCTTGGGGATAAAGAAAGACTCAGTAACCTGGGATTAGGCCCTCTTCATGACCAATAGTCTCGAGCCTTTAGGCAACCGGTAGGAGTCAGTTCCAAGCAATAGAGTAGCTCATTCCTCTAAGGCCGAGTTAGTAACTACTCCAATAGGAATGGCGAGGTTGCAATAGCCCTTCCACCACTTACTAAAACGGAAATCTTTCCCTTGGGCATGAGGATGATGTTCAAAATCCAGTCAAAATAATCTACTGCCTTAATGAAATCAGTATGAGAGTAAGATTTTTTTTTATTATTTTTGAATAGTATTGAAATGCATTTATTTCTTCTGAGGCTACTACCCGCCATGTTCCCGCTCGGTTTCAAGTCTACTCTGTAGCGATTGCCCTGGAATTGGAATCTACTGCACTAGATGAAAGAAAGATAAACGCTTCCTCTTGTTGTTCTATCTCCGATAGCACGCAGCCGATAATAGAGACATATAGAATGTGTGCAGTGAAGGATGTTTTTGTTGTAACCATTCTTTCTTAACTTGGAAAAGGGCTCAAACAATACCTGTTCTATGCGTTGTTGGTCAACAACCAACCACGTATAAAGACTTCAACCACCATTTCTAGAGGCTTGACGGAGTTCAGCGAGGGAAGAATACAAAATCAAAACAAGTTCACTATGTAACTTAGTTGAATGTTAGGCTCCTCTATAACGAATTGAGTTATTCAAGATCAGTATGTAGTGTTGTAACTTAGTTGGATTTTAGGCGACTGAAGCTCTTTACGGGTTATCTTTATACCTGAAGTATTGGCGGAAGGGGCTTTGCTTGTTCATTTTATTAATTTATTTGTTTTAATTTTCTTCGCTGCAGTTAATGTTAAGATAGGTTTTAATTTCTTTTTATTACTTAGGAGATTTGGGTGGCTCCTCTGCAAAAGACGAAGATGGAAAGGATGTGGACAGCAAACTTGATCAGGAGTTGCCCAATTCACCCTCTTCTTCAGGTGGGTTCTGCCGGTTTTCTTCAAAAGGATTTTGTAGAGAAGGCATGAGTATACGGCTTTGTCTTCGTGGAATATGGGTTTTTGATATAAGAAATATTGCTTTTCCTTCCAAGTATCTGTTTTCAGAATGTAGAGTGGCTGTGGTGTTAGGAACATTCACTGGTGAGATCAGCCCTGCCCTACCACAGTGATATAGTGAATGTCTTCCTACTTGTAATGCTGTTTCAGGCAGCACGCATCATTTTGGAGAAATGCACGGGAAATATGTATTTCGGTTCGTATATCTCTCACTTCATTATCATCACACCCTGCTGACATTTACTGATGTGTATCAGGTTGGTGGTGAACAGATTATAAGTCCTCTAATGCCAGTCCGTTTGTTCAGTAGTTTGGACTTCATTTGCTCACTTGGGCACTTTCACCTCCTCTATTACTCGTTGCCCTTTATGATTCTGTGCCTTGTTCTTTGCTATTAGAGTTGTAAAAATGTGGCACAAGTTTGTAAATTCTGAAGTTGTATTTCAGGTCAACCACCAGAGAACCCTCTATCACTGCTTGGTCAATATAGCGATGACGAATTGGATGATGGATCAAATGAAGCAGCTACTAACTTGGATGATGATAAACAGGTGATCGTCAACTGTATGCCTAAGATGCTGAGCTTGAGCTTTGAACTTGATCTTTCAGTACTTTTGTGCCAATTTTTGTCTCCTATAGCTTTTAGAAGAAGCATATTTTTTAGTGATAGCTAAAACTTAAGTGGCACCCCTTTTCCAGAATAGTTATATTTACTCTTGACCCTTGCTATAATTCTTTAGATGCTCATGTCCTTCAAATTTAAGCTTTTTGTGGGGCCGGTAGTGGAGTATAAGCAACTTTGTAATGAAGCATGTGGAAGTATTGTCTATTTCCAAATTTTCAGTCTGCTTATGTGAGTCTGAGTGATTCATTTAGTGATCAGGCTAAATTTGTCTCTGGGTTCATTTTGCTTGTTTTAACAGGCCGAAAACTCCGCTCACGAGCCAGTTGAAGAGGGGGAAATTGTTGATGTTGAAGACCATTCCTCTCAAAAGGCTCACAGTCCAGATGTAGAGAAAGATTCTGCCTCAGCAAGTGCTTCATTAATAGCAGTGGCTGATGTTGGGAGGAGCAGTATGAGTTTGGATGAGAAAGATCACGAAGTTAAGATAGAGAACCAAGATCATGTCCTTGTGGCTAATGATACCAAAACTACCGAATGTGTGAGTTCCACATGGAAAATGGTGTTGCATGAAGAGAGTAATCGATACTATTATTGGAACACAGTTACTGGAGAAACTTCATGGGGCGTACCTGAAAGTTTGGCTCAGGAAGCTGCATTGACCAATGAACTTGAAACTTTGGAAAAAGAAATGAGAGTTACTGCAGGTGGAGATGTGAATGCTCCAACTGCTTTTGGAGTAAACTTGGATAATTTTTCAGCTAGTCAAGGTGTAGGATACACTAGTGAAATTTCAGATATGAAGGCTATATATGAACCAGGCGTCCTGATGAATCAATCAGTCGAGCAAAGCGGAGCTGATGGAAGTCAGTTTCTGGGGGGATTCTCTGTGGTTGGTGCACTTCCTTATGCAGGTAGTTATGAGGGATTTCATCAGAGTGCATTGACCAGAGAAGACGAGACAGTTGATCTTCCTTCAGGAATTGTGCGAAATGGTGAAGCGTTGCTGGAGAAACTGAAGTTGCTGCAAGGGTAGGGTAGAGATGTGTTTGTTTTAACGCTGAGTTTGTATCACGTTCTATTCCTTATCCTTGTTTTTTTTTTGTGAAGCAATTGATCTTCCTTTGTTTTTTTTTCCAGGTCTGTGGTTGATTCTGTGGAGCATAGTAGGTTATTCAAATATATGGTAGAAATTGAGATTCGACTTTCTGATATTAGGTGTCTTTTACCCTATGGGTTGTCTTTGGTTCCTTTCTGGATGCACTCGGAAGCACAGTTTAATCGGCTTGAAAATGCTATCAACACTGAATTTAGTAACCAGAACTATAAAGCTAGTGTATTGCATTTGTCAACCGAAGGGAAGGAGGCAAGTTTAGATGAAGGAGAAGCTAAAGTAAAACCAAGTATGCCACAGCTGTCTCCTGAAGCGGTGCATGATGTGGATACACCAGCAACAGTTCAGAAAGCTGTACATGGTGAGGCCTCAGATGATGGCATCTCAAATGTTCAGCAAACGTCTCTACAAGACCCTCCTGTACATCTGCTTTCTGGAAACAACGAAATTGATGAGGCTGCAGCTCATGAAAAAGCAAGTTCAAATTCCGATTTTCAGTCTACTGAAGATGTGGACATGGATATTGACATGGAAGTTGAAGATCAAAGCCCTGCAAGGAGAAGGATTGTTGATATTGGAGGTCAATTATTTCAGCCTAGTGCTCCGATGGCAGGGATTTCCCTGACACCAGAAAGTGATTTTATTATTCCACCTCCCCCGCAGGAGGAATGGTTTCCCCCACCCCCACCTGAAGAAGAGATTCCTCCTCCTCCGCCTGATGAGCCTCCCGAGTCTTTATGTCCACCGCCACCCCCTTCGGAACCCGAACCAGTGCCATCCATTTATAGTGAACAACACAATAATACTTATATAGAACCCAATGTGAACTATTATGGAAACACAATTACGGAATCATTGGGCACTAGTTTTTATGAGCAAGCTGATGTAAGTCAGCTAGCTGCTCTCACTCCCTCAGCTTATTATATTGCCGTATCAAATGCTCAGCCCACATCTGTGGTAAATCCTGTTGATTCTGTAGCGTACTATGGCATCCCAAACGGTGCATTGCCAGTAGTGTCTGTGCCTGCTACTATAGGGTCTTCTATATTTCAGGCTTCTGCTGGTCATCAAAGTTATGATCCTCTATCTACTGAGCAGGCTGGGGTAGCTGATCCAGTGGCAAAGGCATCTTCTTTGTCGAAACAATTCGTAGATCCTCTTTACCCTTTTGTTAAGTCTGATATTGCCCCAACTCAAGTTTCTTCAACTCTTGTAGCTTCGGCTTCAGCAACTGCATCATCTACAAAAGAACATGCTTCTGTTCCTTCTTACAGTGCTTCTGCGACTTCTGCTACTTCTGCTACGGTCACTACGACATCAGTGACTGTTTCTGATGCATCTGCTGCAGTCTCAAAGGTGCAGTCTAAAGGTAGGCATCCCAATGACTACTTAAGGGTTATGGTAGCAATTTCCAAGAAACAGCTTTCTGATCTCTTCTAGCAGCAGAGAAGTGAGTGTTAAACTAACAAATATTTCTTTTTTTTTTTGAGGGAAAAACTAACAAATATTTCTGGTAGACCCCACAACATCCATATATTCTTTGAGTTAATAAAACTACATTAAGATAAAAGAAGAATGATAAAAGGAGTGTTAAAAATATTGGAGTGTGGAACTTCGAGCAGTAGTCATTCCCCTTTTTTATGATTATGAAAGGATAAAGGTAGAGGATTTGATCTTTGGGTGTAGACTGATCTAAATATTATCCCTTCTGACCTATGTTTGGCTATAATTACTTCCGCAAATCTAAAGGACTTTGAATAAGAAGAATTCAACCACCATTATGTTAACATAGTGGGCGTATAAAAAGTTGATTTGATTGAATATTGACCAGAGAGGACTCATGGACAATGTCCTGAGATAACTCATCTATAAAAATCTGATAGTAGGACAAATGTTGGATTCTGTACTTGACTTTTGGCAAAAGAGTTGATGATTAGCATCTTTAATCAGGGGTTTGCTCTATTCATATATTTCTTTAAAGAGGATAAGAGATGGCCAGACGTCATTGCAGTGCACTTCCCATATAAAATGCTTTTCTTTTTGCTTGTAATCTGATTGGTAGTAGTAAATTAGTAATAGCTACAGGTCTTCATATGACTTTTTTATTAGAGAAGAATGTTCTCTCGAGTCCTGCGGGTCTTATGGAAGTAGTTTTTCTACTGATTAGAGGTAAGCAGGGCTGTCTATGCCGCAGGACCTTCCCAGATTCTGCCCTAATGAATCTTTGTGTTGTAAATTATGTCTAGATACCACTACATGTAATTCGTGGATATTTAGTCCACGTGCATATGCTTTTGAGTATTGACTCTTCTTTCCTTATCTACAGCTTCACGAATGAAGAAGCCAAAGGTTGCTGTGGCTTCCTCATTAAGGTCTAACAAGAAGGTGTCCAGTTTGGTGGACAAGGTGAAGTTCTAATAATGATAATTCTTCGTTGACATTCTAGTTCATCGAGAAATATATGCTTAAAGTTTGGTGATTAATGTTGTATATCTTTCATATTTTAGTGGAAGGCTGCAAAAGAGGAGTTAGAGGAAGAGGAAGAAGAGGAGCGTGAAACTCACTTGGAAATTCTTGAAAAGAAGAGACAACGAGAAATAGAGGTAGAAGTCTGGAAAAACTAGCTTGCTGATTTTTTTGGCGGTATAATGTGTCACAGTATCTAAACTGTTTATTTGACTGCAGGGATGGCGTGCGCAGCAGATTGCAAGTGGGGAAGCTAAAGAAAATGCTAATTTCCAACCACTTGGAGGTGACTGGTGAGAAAGCTTCCATATGCTAAGCAATCCTGTAATTGCTAAATTCATAAAACGATCCTCAACACCCGTGGTTTTGGCTGTTATTGGAATATTATTATAATTTTGAATTAGAGTCCTGAAATTGGCCGTTGAGCAGCACGCATGCAACCTTGCCTAGCTGAATGAACAAGGACTACAAATGCATGAAGCACATGCCCGTCATTTACGTTTTGATTTCGGATTAGTAAGTCCTGTTCTTATTTTGTACTCTCTACACAGGCGTGAACGTGTGAAGCGCAGGAGAGCTCAGAAAGAAGCTGCTGCAGGGACAACCTCAGACGCTGCGGATAATGGAAACAAGCAGCCTGAATTAAGTAAACTTTCGAGAGATCTTCCTCCAGGGTGGCAGGTATTTCATGTTCACTTGCCTCTGATTTTTCGTTTGAGATACGCAAATTCTTGTTTTAGACAGTTTGACTGATTCAGACCACTACTAGTTGACCAAAAACTGTTGGAAGTTGGTCTATGAAAAAGTTGCACAATAGAACCTTAATAGTTAAAAAGTTGAGCAGTAGTGGTGTGACTTGGTTAGATGGTCTGACAGAAACCAGTTATGCCATATAATTATGCCATCACAAATGCTTTTCAGGCTTATTGGGATGACTCATCGAGGCAGGTTTATTACGCGAATTCAATCACCTCAGAGACTACGTGGACTAAACCAACGAGATAAGATGTAGGCTTCTAGCGCAAACAAGCTCTCAGGGTTATTGTAAACGTTGTGGCTCTATGTTAGTTGGGGGGTGGGGGTGGAGAGCTCACTGTATATTAACGGTTTCCGCATATGTTAATTTAGGTTGATAGTTATTCCAAAACATCAAACATCTTAAGGCGATTTTTCCGCAGCCATATCAATGCAAATATGTTCATCAATTTTGGCGTTCTGTACAGACGTACAGTAGAAGATGATCAAATCTGTGTATTTTTTGTCTAAATAAATTATCATGAAGTATGAGGCTCATGATTCCTTCGAAAAAAAGTATGAGGCTCATGATTCCTTCAAAAAAAAGTATGAGGATGTTGCCCATTGGTTTAAACTTTGAGATGACTGTTAAAGTTTCCAAATATTCTCTCAGAAAAAAATCAGGTGCCTGAAATGTTTTTCCAAGTATTGGCTCGGAACAATTCAGTTACCTGATATGATTCCTGGGACCTACTGAGTAGATTACTCACAATTGATTTTTTTTGTTTGAATAGACTCGCAATTGAATTTTTAATTGTTGTTGAGTTGGATCTAACTACAAATTAAGTCTATTAGAAGTCGATAATCAGGGTGCTTTCTCTTCACCTTAAAAAAATAAATTTCAGTTCAGATAAGTTTCGATTAGGTTTAATCAGGTCCAATTGGGTCTGATCAGGTCGAATAAGATTCAAATAAGGTACAATCCAGGTCTAATAAGGTCCGAATAGTCAATGATCAATAAGGTCTAATAAGTTTTTCATCGCTACAATAAGTTTCAATCGGGTTAATAAGTTCCAATCAGTTGATAAGGTCCAATAAGGTACAATAAGTTAATATAAGTCCAGTTCAGTTCAGATAATTTCTGTTTAGATGAATTTAGTTTTTTTTGAAGACAAAGAGGACGCACCCTCAATCCACTTGGTATAGACCAAATTGGTTAATTACGAGTGTTCCAAAATCATCAACAATGCTGGGGGATTGCAAGGTGTTGCTATTGCCCATTTAGTGAAGGGCCCAATTTGTCATGTTCGGACTCAGTTCGGTAATGAACCTGTGAGAGAGCTATGGATATGACTCACAATTTGCAAACAGTTTTTGCTTTCTAAGTTGCGGAATTGTTATAAAGATTAAAGTAGGGAGGAAGAAAATTTAGGAGAAATGTTTGTGAATTATGCTGTGAGCACTAGTTATGTGTATATTTGCTTTGGCGTTTAACTTAGGACCTTTATGCTTTTTCTATATGCAGAAATTTTCATTATTACTATTATAATACGAGTTTGTGATGCAAAGAAATATGCTAGATTTAGGAGTAGTTAGAGGCTTAGAGCTAGACTAAGTTAAGGCTATGTCACGCACGCAACTAATTCATATCAGTCAACATGTTGTACGGAGCTTTAGCTTTTTCTGAATGACAGTTGGGTATAATTCCTTAATAGAAGACCCTCAATAGGATAAGAGATAAACATTATACGTGTATAGAGAAACACAAAAGGTAGTAATGAGACGGAATTTGATCATAGATCTAGGTCACCACCAACTCTTGAGATTTTACCAACAAATTCCATCATATCCACGAGTCGACACATGGGCGTGTGAGATATGCCCATGTAAGGTTTTGGAAGCTCTCGCACTCGCACGCCCGCGTGGATCAAGACCCTGCGCCCGCGAGCCGGGGCGAGCCAAGAGCTCGAACATCCCGCCAACCCGCGGGATGTTCCGCACCCGCAGAAGCTCCGGCGGCCCGTATTGCATTCCCTTACCGTGGTATGTGGCGCATAGTTGGTAGCGTGGCAGCATGTTTGAGGCTCGTTTTAGGGCTTTGTTTCATTAATTAGTTTCCTAGTATAGTTAGGAAAGCTAATTGATAACCTTAGCATATAAATACTTGTTTTGGTCATTGTAGCCTCAATCAATCAAGTATTCATTACATTCTTGTACTCTCTCCTAAAACTAATAAAATTTGTTTCTCCTCTTTTTGTGGACGTAGCTAACACATTGTTAGTGAACCACGTTAATTATCCGTGTCAATTGTTCATTATTCTTTGCTTCGTTTATTGCATACATTTACAACGGTTTCCTCGAGTCATTATCGACATCCATCTGACCTTTCATCCATGTTTATTTAGTAAACTTTAACTCATTTAAGGGTGGTGGCCGGCGCCGCACAGTAGGTGACCAAAACATGTCTTGATTTGTAATTGTAAGCCCATGCATCTCCATCCACCTTCAATACTCTTCCCACCCAATGCAACAACAATTTAACCCACTAATGTGCCACCTTCAAACAGCTACTAACATACTTCCCGTGTGTTTGGATGAGAATTTTAAAGGAAGCAACAAGGAGGGAGAGTGATAGAATCTTATTCCTCTCTTAGGATATGGATCGGGGAATATATATTCTCCTAAAGTTGGACAAATTTGAAAGGAAGACACTAGCACATTTCCCCGTCCCTGCTTGCTCTCGTGTCGGGTTAGTGGAGATGGTGAAGCAAAAGCCAAGGAGGGAATAAGAAGAAGAAGCGGCGAAGCCAGCCAAGGAGCGACTACCGGGCGGGCGGTAGGGTGCCGGGGGAGGGCCGGGGTGCTCGGGCGGGAGACTTCCACTGGCCGGGCTCTCTTTGGCTCGGGCGGGTGACTTTGACAGAAGGAGACAAGAAGTTTGGGAGATCTCTGCCCGGGAAGGCGGTTTTCGGGCCTGAGCAGGCAAACCCAGATCTGCATGAGTTTTTTGCGGTTTAAGTTTTAATTGTGGCTCTTGTATTGCTTTTATGCCTTGTAATATAAATTCCTTATTTTGTGGTTCTAGAGAGTAGTAGCACACAATCTCATATTTCAAACTTGGAGCCTCATCTTTTCTAGGGTTTAGGAGAAAGAGAGAGTTTGTGGGAGATTTGTATGTTCACCATTGTTCTCCATTGATTCCATAGTGCAAGTTTGTGGTTTTTTTTCTCCTGGAGCTCGGGTTTCCCACGTAAATTGGTGTGTTCTTGCTTTTCTCTCTCTTGTTTTACTTGGTTGTTTCAATTTCTTGTTGTTCTTGATTATTGTTAATTGCCATAACTAGTTAGCACTTGTTTCTAAATCACAACACTCCGTACCATGGCTAATAATCACAATATTCATAGATGATTCATTACGTTCATTATACGAATCCTAAAGTAGATTTGAATTCCCTACTTTAAACCTAGATAGGCTCGAGTTTCTCTCGATCTAATTTAGGTTTTCAATCTTTGCGATCATATAAGAGTGTAAGTTTCTTATCTATATCACAAAATTGCATCAATTTTTATTGGTAGAGGATTCCATGCATATGATTCAAATAAGATATTTCACAATTGTGGTACAAGTATAATATGAGAAAAGGAACAAACCGATTACAATCGAGGATTAAGAAAGCAAGTGAGGCAAACCATACATCTCACATACATGTAATTTCTCAGCCGATGGTGCCGAGAAGATCTGGTTTATCGAGCTTGAGCAATGGGTAAGAAGAAATTACGTGGCGGTAGCGAGTTGGGGAAGAAACCAACAGGCGGAAGCTGCTGTTGAGGGTCTTGCATAGCGAAGTGTAAGAGAAAAACAACGTAGGTCACAAAAACATGATGAAGCGCTTCTTGTGGCAAAACATATCAATATTTGCTACCATTTCCTCAGCCGAGCAGTATCTAGTATTTTACCACACCCGCAATCAACTAGGTGTGTGTTGGGCCCACGATTTGCATGGCGGTACAAGTCTTAACTTCAAAAGAGGAGGGATAAGTTGTGTTGGTTATCAAATATAAAAAGATAGAAGATTGGTGGGGTCCTCAAAGTAACTATATGAGATATTGAAGGAATCAGTTGCAAGGAAGTTGTGATGGGTCCTAATTCTAAGGAAGTGTCCAACGGCTACAACACTTAGGTTTTATATATATACGGTAGATGTAATCTAGTATTCTATTCATTCTTAAGTTTGCATTCATAGTACTCACAAGTAGTTTGTACTCTCTCTCCCTCATTAACACTCTACAAATATTGTATCGGTATTTGTTGCACTTGAGCGCCCGGCATTGACGGCGACGCCGTTATAGTGGATTGGTGATCGAGAGAATCACCCGCGGTTTTTCCCATCTTACGGGTTTTCCGCATCAACAATTGTTTGTCTTTTTATCCTTTCATTTACATTCTTATTGTTCGTTATTGATTTCATATTTGTTTAAGTATATTGCTCTTGTTGTTGGCTCCCCCATACCTTTTGCGTACTTAGTACAAAACCGGCATAAAGAGTGTGCATGTAGCAAGGGATGTACGTACCATTTAGAAGCTTCTCGAGGTTGGTCACTACTAGGGGTGTTAATGAGCCTGGGTGGCTCGCAAACTATTCGAGCTCGGCTCGGTCAAAGCTCGATCAAAGCTCGGCTCGAGAGGGCTCGACTTGAGTTCGGGATCGGCTCGAGACCTTACGGCCGAGCTCGAGCCTCCATAAGTTCGGCTCGAAAGTTCGTGAGCAAGCTCGAAAATATTTTAGATAGTTTGTAGGTAAAATAATATTGTCCCACATCGATAGAGAAAATAGACAACAATCTTATTTTCCCTATAAAATCTACTATTAAAAAGCATGTATTTGTATAGTGGACTATTTTCTAATGTTGCATTTGTATATATTGTTTGCAACTTATACAAAATTTTCCATCTGCTCAGTAATGCAATCAACTTGTATTTTTTTATATATATACATTTATATAATACATAATTGAAGAAGTAGCATAACCTGTTAGCAAATGTCTACACCTGGCAGCAAATGTCTATGTACTGCCTATCTCATTTTTTCGGTGCAACACAGTAAGAGTGCTACGAGATTAGTTGGGATTAGATCCCACATCGCCTATCTCACTTTTTCGGTGCAACACATGCAGTAAGAGTGCTACGGGATTAGTTGGGATTTGATCCCACATCGACAAGGAAGTAAGAGTGCTACGGGAGCTGCTCTATTAAAGAGCGAGTATAGAGAGATAATTTATATGGATGTTGGGCCTAGCCTATAAAATTAAAGATCACTCTTTGACATCCATATTTAACAAAAGTTTGACAATAATACATTGGGTCGTACCTAATGGATAAGTTAAGTTGAACGTTTTTTTAATATTTAAAATATCAAGTTATCGGCCGAGCTTCGGCCGAGCTTGGCTTTGGTCCTTTCGAGCTCGAGCCGAGCCCAAATTATTGAGCTCGATGAGCTTCGAGCTCGGCCGAGCTCAATCCCGGACCATTTTCGGCCGGCCGAGCCTGAATATGTTCGGTCTCGGTTCGACTCGTTAACACCCCTAGTCACTACTATAAACATCGTCTCGGCACTTGCAGCAACGCCGTCAGGAAGAAGATCGGCGTCAGACCCATAAGCAGCAAGGAACATTTTGACGTCGTCCTCCGGAGTCCATGACGTCGTCTAGCCATCCATGAGCTTGCTTCATCGGCCTCGCCTTGGTCCTCCAGTATATAGGCTTGCGGCGTCGATGAGCTCTTCTTGCAACGCCGTCACCACGGCTTCTAGCTCGGCGGTACGGACGTCCAACGTCTCTTTGAGTGACGCCGCTTTGCACGACTTTGGCGCCCGGTTCTTCTTGCGGCGACGCCCTTCGGCGGTCTTGACTTTCAACGCCTTCTCGGTCTCCGGCGGCATGTAATAGATCTTTCCAATTTCTCTCGAAGGGTTTTGCACTCCTTGTCCAGAACGATAGCAGAGCTGCGGATGGCCAAAGAATTTTGGATGGCTTATTCGAGGTACAAACACAAGTTAACGTTATGAAAGACAGGGGCGATATTATTAATGAGTAAGCAAACAACTTACATGCAGCTGTAGCGCCGACCCTTCGTCGACGGCACGATGAATTGGAAGCTTGGCGAGGCGTCTTTGCGGAGCGGGGAAAGCTAATTTCTCGGCGTCGGGGCCAAATGGTGGGGGTAGTATGCTCCAAAAATCCCCTTGGGGAGAGAAATATTGAAGTTTCCTTCCTTGGTCGGCGTCGATTCTTTGACGGCGTCGGCATCATCGGGTTTGGCCGACATGAGATTTGGCGGTATAAGCGACATCGGCGAAGGAGCGGGCATGCTAGCTGGGCTCTTTTTCTTTTCAACGTTCTCTCCGACATCTCCGCCTCCGTTAAGGCGACCACGGGAGACTTGCTCTTGGTGGATTTGGTGTTCTCGATAGCAACACATCAATATGAGCATGGAATTATATAAAGAAAGAAGATGATAGCGTTTATGTATATGCCATACACTGAAGCCATTGAAGGAGAAGTGTTGTTGGAAGGCTCGTCGGGGTCTGCGGGATGCTCGTCGGGGTCTGCGGGATGCTCGTCGGCGTCGGCGGTACCAAATGGAAGCAAGCCACGAACGCCGTTCCTCGGTAGAGTAAGTCTTGGGAAGACGATTGGCCTTGGTGGCGGAATAGTCGGTTGTCTTCTAACGTCGGTGGCAAAACTTCGCAAAACATCACAAAATTAGACGGCATCAAATTCTCGAAGCCGGCATGAACTCACAAAAAGGGTTAGAGTCATACCTCCAGAATTCCAGCCGTCGCACAGAAATGTGTAATCCTTCCCCAACGATATTTTGTCCACAAACACATACCTTTTCTTCCACCCTCTGTCGTTGGCCCCCGTATTACCCACTAGTGACAGACGTCCGGGTCTTAGAAACAAAGTATACCTCGTGTTTTCGACTTTTCTCACCTCGTATACATATACTAAGTCCACCGACCCAAAGTTCATATCCATGCCCTTAGACAAAATGTCAATTACATGAATAATCCTCCAAGCCAAAGGCATAATCATCTGGGCTCACATTAAGGGTTTCGAAGTTCTCTCATAAGGGGGCAAAGGGGGAACTTATGGCCAATTTTGAAGGGATACTCATAAAAAACCACCCGACCCGCGGGACGGTCGTCGGGTCGTTCTTCTTCTTTGGGAATCCGAGCTTTTGCTCGAATGGGCAACCCACTTTTTTTAAAAAATCATCCAACTCTTCTTCTACAAAAGTCTTGGGTACACTAGGGCCCCCAATTACGCCGGCATTGATAACAATTACTTCGCTGCTAGTTTCAGAGGGTTTGGGGGACTTGTTAGCTTTTCTAACCTTAACGACATCTTTTGGGGCCATGGAAGGGGAGTGAGAATTTCAAAGAAATTGAAGTGAGAAGATGAAAATTATTTACCCGGGTATTCACCGGAGAACGGACGAGGGTAGAAGCCGAAGGATTTCTTGGTTCTTCAAAGAGAGAGTGCTTTTGTGAAAAGTTGAAAGTGACGGGGAGAGAGAAAAGGTGAGGATGACGTGTGTTTTTATACAAGGCGGTAGGAGCGGTTGGGGCATTAATGGCGGTTATTGGGCTATGTAATTGAATTGACACCATTCTCTAGGCGGTTGACAAGTGGTATCGATTAGGGGCAATTGTTGGGCCCACGATTTGCATGGCGGTACAAGTCTTAACTTCAAAAGAGGAGGGATAAGTTGTGTTGGTTATCAAATATAAAAGGATAGAAGATTGGTGGGGTCCTCAAAGTAACTATATGAGATATTGAAGGAATCGGTTGCGAGGAAGTTGTGATGGGTCCTATTTCTAAGGAAGTGTCCAACGGCTACAACACTTAGGTTTTATATATATACGGTAGATGTAATCTAGTATTCTATTCATTCTTAAAGTTTGCATTCATAGTACTCACAAGTAGTCGTACTCTCTCTCCCTCATTAACACTCTACAAATATTGTATCGGTATTCGTTGTACTTGAACGCCAGCATTGACGGCGACACCGTTATAGTGGATTGGTGATCAAGAGAATCACCCGCGGTTTTTCCCATCTTACGGGTTTTCCGTGTCAACAATTGTTTGTCTTTTTATGCTTTCATTTACATTCTTATTGTTCATTATTGATTTCATATTTGTTTAAGTATATTGCTCTTGTTGTTGGCTCCCCCATACCTTTTGCGTACTTAGTACAAAATCGGCATAAACAGTGTGCATGTAGCAAGGGATGTACGTACCATTTAGAAGCTTCTCGAGGTTGGTCACTACTATAAACATCGTGAAATTCGTGACAACTTCTTCGTCTTGAGCTAGGATAATCGCGGGGATGCCTTCACCATCGCATCTTTGGGGCGATGGTGAAGTGGAAATAGCAGTGGTAGCTAGGAACAATAATGCCACCACCATTATTATACGCGATACCACCATATTCAACACCTTTGAACCTCCCATTATATATATTATACTGATAATGATGTAGGAGAGTTTGTAGGTATATTGTGTTACCAATGAATAATGAGAGATGGTTTTTTTTTTTTTTTTTTTGACATCGGGTGAGAGATGGTGTATTAGTGGTAAGAAACACAGCATTTGAATTTATAATAGGCAATAGCTCAATTGGATGATATCTACCGTTCCAAACTAATAATACTTCTATTTTAGCCAATTTGAGAATTTAATATTGCGTCAAAATAAAGCTTAGTCCTCACTAGCTGTCATTTAATCCTTATATACACATAGTGAGTTCATGACTCCAACTAAATACAAAATTTAAATTTTTCAGGAGAAAACTAGCCAAATTCAGGGACTTTTTTTTGTTGGCAACAAATTCAGGGAGCTATGTATTTAAGGACTAGTAAAACCATCAAAGTAGACACAGCCAAAGCCGTTGGACTGATCAAAACACCTTTTTCCTCATATAGAATTGTTACTGGTTGTATCCTATATATATAAAATAAGAGAATATTTTACTAGTATATTCGTCATGTAGGCGATTTTTTTTATAATAATCTAAATTATGGATTATCCTAAAAGAATTCCAACTATGAGAATGTCTTATGATATGATTATATATAATTGATAACTTTTTTTTCCCTAAAAATTCCCTCGAACCCCCTTCCCTTGTCCAACTAAACAACTAACTAGACCTTAGCTTGACACATACTTTTCTAGACCTTCTATATCGATATGTTTTAGGTCACAATATTTCTAAGAAGATCCATCGTAGTTGTGATTATCTGCACGAGCTTTTCCTCAAAATAATAGAAGTATAAAAGTAGCAATATACTTTTTTGGAATAATTGATTCTAATAATACAACCTTTCACTTATTAATTTTTTAATAAGTCAACCTTTCAATTATTCTTGAATAAGCAACCTTTTGGGTGTATTTGCTTTTAATGGGCTTTGACGTGTTGATAATCAGTTTGTTTGGTAAGCCACCTTTCCCAGCTCGTTCATCTTTCCCTTCCCTTGCCTTCATTCCCTAGTTCTATGGCAAAGAGTTAATGTTTTAGACGTTTTTAAGTCATTTTTGACTCACTAGAAGTAGGGTATAAATGTTGCATTATTCAGGAATCATTGAAAGGTTGGTTTATTAAAAATTAATCAGTGAAAGTTTGTATTATTAGATTCAATTTTTCCTACTTTTTTAGCTCTACATCCTATTACATTTTTTTATTTTTCACGTTAATTAACCAAACCATGACATATATTATTAAGAGCATGTTTGGTTCAAGTTATGGAATTGACGGGGGAATATAATCAAATAGAGGAGTGAGATGGTAACAAAACTTATTATCTACGATCTATTGGATGTTTGGTTCAGCCTAGCTTGGAATGGAAAGGGAATGATAACCACTAACCATTACCATTTACTACTATCACATGGATTTTATTGCTTGAGGGAGAAAGGAAGCTAAGGTAACAAATTAGCTAGAGGAGTCCATTCTAGCAAGTAATGGAATTGGATTGAGGAGTGGTTGAAAGTTGAAACAAACCTTGGTTTCTTAGAGTTCGAAAATGTTGATACAAACATGCTTTCTAAAAAGTTGGTGTGGCAATAATTCGGATTGAATTTTCATCTTTTCTTTTGATTGAATTGCGTATATAAGTAGGAGTATTATCATAATAAAAATCGTGACAAGATTTCACGAATTAGCATTCATTTCTTAAAGATATACTACTCACTTGCCATGATGATTTTACCTTACCTAGGAAATTATTGAGAAAAAGAGTTGTATTTGAGGTTTTGTTTCATTCAAAGTAAAAAGTAGTATAGTACTTTTTTAACCTTCATACCAAATCCAACTTGCATTGTGGAAAGTTCACATTTTACATAGAAGAATGAAGATACATCGTTTCGTAAAAAAGAAGAATCCAAGTATCTCCACCCACTTATCTTCAAGTCAAAGCTTCAAGTCAAGGCACTTTTCCCATGTATAATTAATTCAACCAAATCATCATATTAACATTATATTAAGCCTCCACAAGTCAATGCATTATTTGCAACGATGAGGAAGACGAGTTGGATTTAGAAGAGAACTTATTAGCCAAGTCGGATAGATCCGACCCAACCGAGTGTCCACGGCGAAACCCGGATTTGTTCCCATGTCTATGGAGCCTACAACGAAAGGATCCGAGCATGGGTAGTTGGGGAAGCAGAGGCAGTTGGTCCGGGTACTTGATGACTTCTTTAATGGGCTCGTGGGTGACCCGGACTGGCCTGAATTTACTTGGGCTTCTGCCTGCTTTTGGGCCTCTTCCATGCTTAGGTTTAGTAATGAGCTTTTGCGCCTCATGGGCTTTGGCTCATCCTTTTTCTGATCCATGGATTTCAAATTGATTTTGGGCCTAAACACATTTATATGAGAAAAAAAAATACTGGTTAGAATTAATGTCACACTCACAGAGAGATTATTATGTACCTCCCAGTCCCATGTGTACCGGATTAAAATTAATCTAAGCATAATACTTCAGTTTTGGATATATATGATATGGGGTTTTGCAAAAATACTAACGACGCTTTTGGTTGTTGGTTATAAATGTCTACAATATGTTAAGAGTGTTTGAACTTATTACTATGGGAAAAGACACGAAAAAATATAAGTATCTTCGTATGCCACCTTTTAATGAAAACTTTCTTATAGGATACTATCTTTTAAATATGGAGAAAATTTTACGAAATTCAAGCAAAAGTATTATCATGATTAGAGGAACAAATTCACTTTGTTAATTGTTATTTAATAGTTAGACCTATATATAACATAACCATAATTTATAAACATTTGACTACGTGCTCTTTGCTAACTAAGTTGTATCACACATGTCTCTTCAAAAAAAAAAAAAAAAGGAACACACATTCACATGAACTGAATTTTGTGCTTCGAGAAAATGCAGTTGCATAGTATAGCATGCTAAACATTGAATTGATAATAAAAAATAACAAAGAGACTAGGATAAATCATGGTAGCTTAGTAGAATTATTTTTAGTTTTTTTTAATCTTATGAGGATGCTTGGTGGCTTATGGATGCACATTGAATTTGAAAGGCTTTGTACATACTAAAATTACAAGAAAAAAAAACTTTAACCTGGGATGATTACAAGTATTGTGAGACCCAATGTAAAAGTCACATGGATGATTTTAGAACCATTTAGGTTAAAAACTTAGATGTTAGATCTGTATAAAATTTACAGCAAAACGACTCTTTTTTTATAATCAGATATATACGTATTATTAAACAATCATTTATGCATGTGAATATGATAAAATATTATATTGCGTGCACAATGATTTTATGGTAGTCAAAAAAGTTAAACAATGTAGCAAATGAGACAAAAAAAAAAAACACCAACCTTATAATTTTGTCTTCAAAGATGAAATAATGTGGAAAATCTTGCTTTAGGGTGAGAGAATTAGTTAGGGTAGACAAGTTTTTGTGCCTTCTCTTTTGGTGAAGAATTGACCAGAGATGAGATAGAACCCCTAATAGAAAGGGGAAGAGAATAAAAGTAAATAGAAGAAAAGTGGCCATTTTGAGCCTGTTTTCCTGACTTCTTCACGGCTGCTTCCTATTTTAATGTGGTAAATTTGTGGTTTATGTAGAATATCAACAGCTAATTTACCTCCGTTTTATAATTCTATTCAGGTTAATAGGTAAATAGGTTATTGCATTACTAATATTAGGCATGAATCAATGCTTTATGTGTATTTAGTGCGTGCATCTAGGTAGTGACGATTTTGTGGGTTGTTAACTCTAATGTTGAGAATTTGAGATGGTTATGTAAGGTACACATGGATAACTAGAGTGGTAGTTTAGTTTTCTTACTGTAACAACTTTGACATTGTCAAATTTATTTGAGGGTGATACCTAAAAAGTATGATACACTTGGGAGTACATATCTTTAAAAAAGTGCTTTTATATGGGTGTATATATATGACGCGCATACATAAGGACTTAAGGAAATGTAGACGTATGACATTCATGAGAGTACGGGGTGGCACATGGATGACCACCATGCACAATGGCATACATGAAGGTCGTGCACCAATTTCACATGCCAAAACACACACGGTAAATGATATCTCCTTCGTTTTTAATACTCGCAATGTTAAAGTGTGCACAAGGATCAAGGCGGGGAGAGAGATAGAAGGATAAAGAAAAACTCTCATGTGCTATAAGAAAGAAAGAGATAATATATTGCCAAAAATGTCAGTGTTGCAACTTGCGAGTAATAGAGAACTTTCTAACATAGGAAATTAACGTTGCAAGTATTATAAAATGGAGAAAGTATATGGCTGAGCTAGTTCAATACTTTGTATGAACAGGGTTAATAAGTATAAATTTATATGTAATTGGAATGCTAATATAATGGTAATGGTGGCCTGTCCAGTTACTATGTGAAAAAAGAAGTTTCATGTTAAGATCCATGGTAGAATTTCATCACCAATTATCATTTGATATTATCTCTAAAGTAGTAATTGTTGGTAATGAGTATTTATGAGAAAAAGAGATACTCCCTCTGTCCAATTATAGTGCTCGTTTCTTTTTTACACGGTCTCCAAGACGGATTTTTAACCTTCGATATCTTCAATTCCTTATTAATAAAATATATAAAACATTGATATTATGAAACTACACATTGACGC
Organism: Beta corolliflora; assembly: GCA_947648045.1. Classification (NCBI taxonomy): domain Eukaryota; kingdom Viridiplantae; phylum Streptophyta; class Magnoliopsida; order Caryophyllales; family Amaranthaceae; genus Beta; species Beta corolliflora. The sequence continues at coordinate 46,599 of CANSZD010001461.1, forward strand.
GAATCTAACAGCATCCCACATGAGTATATTTTCTTCTATATATTAATGAGAATACTTGGTCAAACATCCAATAAAAAATGAAAACAGATACTATATTATGGGACGGAGGGAGTATTTGAGAACAAATATTACCACGTATGTTGACATGAGAATATTTTAATTTCATTACTATGACTACCATTTATTATCGTCTATCAAATTGGCCGTTCGAATTTTAAACGTTTCTATGAGAAGAATGAAAGAGGGGCTCCAAACTCCAAAGCTTGAGGCAGTGTCTTTTTCTCCACCACCTAAAAGTTTCAACCGTTTTTTCTTAGTAAACACAAACTTTAGTTACTTCTTTTCCTTTTTCCTTACACCTATAGCTTTCAATTAGAGAAGAAACCACCTCTAAAATCATCCAGATCTTCTAGTTTAAAAGCATTTAATTTAGCACTCCCTATAACATATGTGGTGCACCAGCTCTTGCTAAATGCTACATTTTCAGGTAACTAAAAATTTCGTACAATATATCTGACTTTCTTCACCAGCAATTTTACAAATGTTCCCTGTGCACTCAACTGACATGGGATCGAGTTCGAGTTCACATTACCTTCCTTTCAATCAAATTGCTCCAATGTTCGAGACAATCGATCATCGAAAACATATCGGCTGTTACTACGAAAATTTTCATCTTGGAATCATCAATAATAATATATCTGAATCATTCAATGAAAGTTCTCTTCAAAATAATACAGCTGCAACTCCCTGCATGCAGTATGGTGTAGAGTTGAGGAATAATTATTTGGCAGATGATGGACTTGGAGCTTTAGATCAGCATCATCATGAGAGGGTAGGGAGCGTCTTCTTTCGAGCTGATCGTATATCAGAGAAGAAACGTCAGCGAATGATCAGGAACAGACAATCTGCAGCTCGTTCTCGAGCTAGGAAACTGGTGATTGCACTCACTTCATACAATTGATCATATGCATAGATTTTGTTCTGTTTTTCTCTGCTTTGCACTATACATGTTAATCTTTCTGTTTTTAATACGACCATCATCTTCTTTTAGCACTTTCTTCATTAAGAAAATGTTGGCTACTCTTTTGTTAGGCTTATGAAGCTCAACAGAGGATAGAAATAATGAAGTATAAGAAGGAGAATGAACTGCTGAGGAAGAGTATCCAGGTAAATCTTTTGCATTGTATTGAAGTCATACGACATCTATATTCGTATCCTCTTTAATCAAGAACAGGTCTAAAGTATTGACTATTGAAACAAATTAATGTTCAGAATATCTAAATAGATGAATACTTGAGTTTTGAGTTTAGTTCCATGATCATGATATAGATATCACCATGAAGATATTCCAATATCATAAATCTTTTGACTAACCTTTCTCCTGATCTAAACTAATGGTAAAATGCCACGTAAAAGATTATGATCATATCTTCATATGATTAAAAAATGTAAGGAAATATGAATTGCAATTTGAGTGACCTAATAAACTAGGATCAAAGGGAACTCATGATACTGCTTTTTGTTCTGATGCAGGTTGTTTTGGCAATGAAGAAGATGAAAAGATGTGAGAAAACTTTGAAGAGGACCTCTTCTGGACCATTGTAGTCTGTAGATCTCTGCTAGCAACTACACATGCAGACAAAAAATGCACCCAAGTAATCATGTATATTAAAAACTTTAGTTTAAGAGCATTCTACGGATGTCAGCTACTCATCTGGCTTTGTTTGTAAAGTCTTAAGAGGGTGGTACCTAAGACAACGGCGGCCGTATCTATCTACTTTATATTACTACCATTAGCCGCTGTCTCTAGTCTCTACACCAAAAATAAATTAAGTTTCAGAAAATTACTCTTTGCTTCAATCTTTACAATGTAATTAAGCCTTTAATCAAATTAAGGGATCCGATTCCTCTCCTTCTTCCTTTAGGAACTGGAATATGACTTCTCAATACAGTTGTCAAATTCGCATGATCAGGAAACAAAAAAAAAATGGTTGTATCAACTGAACTTTAATTTTCAATTAAGGAGGTGTTGTAACTTGTAATCTAGAGATGAGAGCGGAAAGTCTGGTCATGGTATCTGTGCGGTTGTCCCACTGTATGAAATGTTCTAAAAAAGACGGGAACTTTCAATGGTTTTAGGGAGCTTGATGAGACTCCAACGAGGGTATTTTAGTAATTTTATAGGCTGAAAGTATCAAAGTACAAAATTGATACCACTTCGGTACCAAGTAAGAATCACTTTGGTATAATAACAAAGTGACTATTTTGGTGCCAACTTTAATGTGATCTAAGTCTTAACTTACATTTCCTTGGTTACCTCCAACCTCCGAAATTACTTTGGTACCTTTGTTGGAGTCCAGATGGACTCCAACAATGAGTTACCAAACCTTTCTCGGTTTTAGGGCAGGAACTTGAAGCAGCTAAGTAACAGACAGTTGTATCAAGCAGAATCAGATGTCAGAAATGAGGTAAAAGAGGAAAAGTGATTGGCAGTTACATATGTGACTGTGTAGCAATAAGAAAGGAATGAGTATAATCAAGATTCAAGTTGTACTATGCTAAATGTAGGAGCATCTCAGGTCTGAACAAAAAAGATGGGGGATAACATACAAGTCGTATGCTGAATTTGAGTACTCATGTTAGACACGAGTATGTATTCATGTGAACTCGACAATTTCAAGAATATTTGCCTTCTTGGGTCTGAAAGAAGTGTGAGTGTTCGACGGAGATGAAATGGAAGACACTAAAACTTGAACAGGAAACAGAGATACAAAGACATTGATCTCCTTCTGGCATAGAAGGGATCAATAATATAAACTGTTTCGGCAGAAAATCAAATTACAAAAGCTACCTACACAACTCAACGAACCACCTACATATAATAAATCAAGACCAAGCAAAAGAATCAAACGAAGAGAGGCGAACATGTCAAGACTTCACTTCTGTCTCTTATATATTTTCGCCAAGAATGACTTCAGAACAGCCTGTACTGCTGTACTGGGGTGTGCTTCAATGGATGTGATCAATTTTTCATAACTTTGGCTCTCAAATTCGGCAAATGCACCCTATATAAAGATTATCAAAAATCAGTAAAGATAGCCCATTAAAAAATGAGAGGCTAAATGAGAACAAGTGAGCAGAGAGAGAAATTAATATGGCACCCACACCAAGTGGATTTACCAGATTGCCTCTCTCTTGCATGTTCCCTAGAGAACCGTTCTCCATTTAGCCTCGCACTTCAAAAGCCAGAGGAGACTTATTCAAGATTAATTAGGGAAAGAGCTAACCTGAAGATTCAGTATATTGTAAAGTTCCTTAACTCTTGCAACACATTCTGGGTCTTCTTTGCCGTAATTTTCCTGGAAAAAAAAATAACTTATTAGGAGATAAAAAGGTGGCACGGACTTAAAATGTCACGAGAATGATAAACTTACGTGTAATACTTTCTTCTGTTCGTCATTACAAAGTTCTAGAGCTTTCACAACCAACCAGGAGCACTTAAAATCTTCAATATCAGTTCCAATCTGAAAGAACATCATGAAGTTAGGACTTTCTGATTGTAATTTGTACATATGTTTGAGAACGTAGTAGGCAACAGGTTCGCATCTCACCTTGCCAATAAATTCTGGGTCCCCAAAACAATCGAGATAATCATCCTATAACGAAGGAAAACCAGAATCAAACATTTGTAATTCAAAACGCAGTCCAGTAGAGAAGATGGTTTATTCATAAGAGTCAGACTCTCTTTTCATGGACCACTGTTGCAGATATATGAACTAGAACATCTGTATGCTGCACAGTACTACTGACCTGTACTTGGAAATATATTCCCATATCAACCAATATGTTTTGGACATCAACATGATCATCGAGCTTCTCACCAGACATGACTAAAGCACAAGCAACCTGTGCGATACAAGAGCATGTCAGAACAAGATACTCGTGAACAGAACATTTTAAGTTCGAGGACACTTAGCCAAGACCAAATAATGTTTCATCCACAACTTGTTAAACAGCGCCGCAATAAAAATGACTAAGTTCAAGAATTGAACTTACAGAAAGATAAAATGAGTAATACGCGGTTTTGTACTGAACAATGCGACGGTGACTGCATTGCACAAATAAACCCAGAGTCAACTTAAAATAATATTTGCAAAGGTTAATAATAATAAAATATTAATTAAAGTAGTCATGAAAAATTTGTCTCACTAACACTTACAGATCTAACGAATATTTTGAAAGATCTTTCTCGCCCTCAATGGTTGTGATAAGATCTATCATCTGTCCACTGGCAGTCTGAAATTCTACCTGTAATAAATGGAAAAAGGCTTAAGTCTATCAAAACTTTTATTCATACGTAGTAGTATTAACTATTAACCCTGTATTAAGCATCATTACCTCGTTAAACAAATCCAACAAGTCTACATAGTACTTCTTGTCCCTGAAATGTTTCTTGAGAATTCTCGGGATTTGGTTTCGAAGTATAATACCATCATTAACAGCAATCATGCCAACCTGACAAAGGCAAAAAGTTCCTATTGACAACTGATTTTGCAAGCTTTGTAAAAGAGGATAATTTTCACAACAGTTGCAAACCTTAGGAACTCTGAACCAACATGGTTGACCACGCCTTGTTTTAGAGTTATCCATGATGTCATCAAGAACAAGAAAATATGCTTGAAGCTGGTAGAGATAGGGAGAAAAGACAAGTGTTATTAATTTCCTTTTTTTAAAAAGGAAGCACTATATAACATAAGAGAACATGCATACGTATATATACCCATTCAATGCACCACCCAAGTGCAGAAGCAAGAAAGATTTCATCCTCACTTAGCTCTTTTCCTTCTTTCAACAGCTTGTAGCTGTCAATAACAGAAAGTCCACGGTTTAGCTTCCCTGCCAGCAACAAAATCAGCACCATATTGTAAGGTAACGCAGTTTGTGGAACTCTAAAGAAGTGAAATTAAAGTATGGGTTGTTTGAACATAGGTGCCTAACAGTTCTAGAATATATGAACTGTAACACAATTTACTCCACATGATGTTAATAACTTCACCATCTTCTACTTCCAAAAGTTATGCATCATAACTCACAAGTAATAAAGTATTCTACAAAGCGAATAAAATTCTTGACAACTTATTGGTTCATACCGCTCCCCCTCCCCTCCTTATTAACCATCAAATATATAGATAATTGGTATATAATTCTTGGAAACAAGTAAACTAATACTTTTTACGAGTCTAGCCAATGGGGTGGTCAGTACGTACAATATCCACAGATCCACTCAAGTGCTTTAGAATTAATCTTCCTCTCTAAGGAGAAATTATTCCGTGGTCTAAGACACTAGAACATAAATTTATTCGAAAGACATTATTCTATGTGTCATTTTGTAATTCATTTAATCATGAATAATGTGGTGATGATAAACAATTAATATTCTGATGAGAATGCCAAACATCCTTAATGTTTCAAATATGCTCAACATTTATGAAGCACTAAGAAAATTGACAGAAACAGTGTCTCCTCACCTCCAGGAACATTGTATTCCAGCATCTGGCAAAAGAACACAAGAAGAGCAGTTTAGAACCATAAATAAGACACCATAAAGAGAATTATCTGGACAAGAGAATTCAAATTCAATTGTTTGAAAGAGTTACTTTGTACTTCTCCATTCTCATTTGAGCAATACAAGAATTTAGCACTTGCATTTTAGCTTTAACTGCCACAACTCTTGCAAGAACCCCACTTTTTATCTTATGCTTTCGTATGCAGGTAGGTTCATACCAAACTCTCAATTTAGCAAATATCATCAATTAAATTTTCTGGAGCTCTTTCAACCTTTTTTTTAGGTTTTAGGAAAAATTAAAAAATTAATAATTAAAAAAAATAATAAAAATTAAAAAAAAAAAAAAAAAAAAAATAATATTTATCCAAAAGTTATTTATTAATTTTTTTTTTTTATATAGAGGTAATTTATCACACAGGGGAGGCTTGCAGAAACAATAGTTCAAGATGATCATGGTAAAAGTGATAGATTTTACTGGTTCAACTCGGCTCAAATCTGTAAACCCAAGGAGGGTACTAAAATTAAGGACATTCTAAGTTAGAATAAGGAATCAGCAGTTTTATTTGAGTGAAAACTTATGGATTGTTGAAACTAGAGAAAAGACGGAAATTGATGAGGTTGAAAGATAATTATATAACTTAGAGACGAAGAAATACAGTTCTCAACAATGCTAAGCAGTGCATCACTGATTCTAGCAGACCGTTTGGTAGGCAGTAATAAATGTGGGTAATAGTAATGAATTTCAATTTGTGAAGAAATTATCATCCTAATGTCTTTGATATTGCCTATCCATCCTCAAATACCTCTATTCCTTCATAAATATTCATACCACCTTAGATGTGGAATTAAGTAGCAACGGAAGTTCACGGGGAAAAGAAAAACACGTGTTTTGGGATGGAACCCCATTAGCAATGGGCATTGGCATGCAACTTTCTTTACAAAAATTACATATAAATCAATTACCATTACCACTATATATCACCGGCAATCAAACAGGTTGTAATTGGGTTAGAAGACGAAAAATTTCTACAAAGGAAGCTTATGTCATGGTAAAGAAGGAAATCAGCTTGTGCAAACTGCAAACTAAAGCAAAGTCATATGTAATAATCTCGCTCTTCCTAGACAAAGTATTAGATGATCATGACTTTTAAAATGGCAACTCAAGAAATTTAGCATAGCTTCTTTTATAGCTGCCATTAACCATAATAGACTGACATACATACTAAATTCTTCAAATGGTGTTTTTAGGACTATAAATTAGAAAATAAAGCAATTTGATTTTCTTTCTATTTTATTTTCCTTTTTGTAAGTAAAATTGTTATCCTCTTGTGGTTCTCAAACTAGACTGATTGTAAAGTAGGTTTGCCAGCCCATTGATGTGTTCAATGATGTCATTGTTCATAAAAACAAAAACAAAAAATTACCCATATTAAAAGAATTAAGCATTTTATCTAATCTTCTACCCAATAAATAAAATTAAGTAAATTTGAAATCAAAAGATTGAGTTCAAATCATGCACATTGCAATGAATATCTCAACACACATTAACAAAATAAAGTGCACAATTAAATTATAATCAATTAAACATACAACTTGCAACAAAAAGACAAGAAAAACAGAGGAGTAACATAATGAATAGTGCTAATCAAATTCAGAAAAAAACCCAGATCAATAAATCAAGCTCAAACTAACTAATCTATACACAAGTTCAATTAAAATGAAATACCCAATTGATTAATCCTCAAAAACTTCCAAAAAAAAAACAAACCCAAAAACTAAATTCATAAAAAAAGGTAAAAATTAGAAGAAACAATGTGAAATAGAAGAAATTAAGAAGTACCCTTTCAACCCATTGTCGAGAAGTGTGAGTCCATTCAAAAGCAGGGTCATTAAGAAGTTCAGATTTAAGAATTTCATAAACTTCCAAGAACTTTAACCTTAGATCGCTCATTTTTGTGTTGTTTTTTTCTGAACTTTTCTTTGTATTTTGTTTCAATCTCTTCAACTCTTTCTCTTCTTCTTTGCAAATTGAAATTGGCAAATCAGAGAGTTTGAGAGAGAGAGAATAAGTGGGAAATGGTTGTTTGTTGTTGGAAGTACTACTATTATATAAGAGATGAGATGAGAAAATTGACGTTGGAAACAAATCACGGGGAAGTTTTGGAGGTTCATTGTTTTTGTTGAAAACGTTGAGGTGGTCTATTTTACTTTGTCTATAATAGAGCTCTCTTTGGGTTTATTTTCTGAGATTGCCACTCAATCATGAAGTACCAAGTCATTGTTCTTTTGGACACATATTTCAGTTTAGTACAGTTCAGCTCACTTCAGTTCAGTTTAGCTAGTTTCCTCTCACAGTCTTAGTTTGGTTTAGTTCAGTTCAGTTTAGCCCAAAAGAACAGGGCCTAATTAGGAGTGCGCAAAAGATTTGAAAACGGTCGGCGGTCTAAAACTAGGTACCTAATATCAAATATAATAGATTTATCATTTTTTTTTATACAAAAAGTATATATGAGGAATAAGAGAAAAATATACCAAGCAACTTATGTGGAAAATAAAAAATAAAAAAATAATTAGTGAATCTTTTTCATTCTGACAAATATTCTAAATTTTTTAGATGATGTACATCTTTTTAGTTTTCTAACTTCGCAGTTTCAGCTCTTTTATAACTAGTGTTTTCAAACAAAACCTTAGTACCACTATACAAAAGACATATTTTAATATAGACTTGTATGTAAATTATGTTCATAAATTTCAAACAACGTTGCAATGGATATGTCTTAATATATTTAAAAGTTATCATATAGTATCATATATAAATATCTTCCTCAAAAACAATTGAATCAGTCATTCACTATACTTCGTTATTTGGTAGTACGAAGCCCCAATCTCCACTTTATTTTTTAAAGTATCAAGTAATTTATTTATATTTTTCATGCTTTATGAGAGTTTTTGTCTTCTGTAGTGTTGGATTTTCTCTTTTTGCTAAGGGTTTTAAGAAATCTAGTGATTCAGAGGATGGATATGATATTTTCTTAGTTATTTATTGTATTAAAGGCTTATTGAGGGTTTATTATGCACTTTTTATAACGGTTATGGATCGTAGTCTGCTCAGTTTGTATTATAATAACTTTTTAAAGAAATTTATGATGGAGAGACGAATCCATTCATATATTATTGTGTTAGAGATAACAATTATTTGAATTTATATCTTTCACGGTATATGTTTCTTTTATCCTATTAGATTTGTTTTTGTTGTTATTGAATATCGGTTGTACATTTTTTTTAGGTTAGATGAAGGGGACTCACTTGAGGGGGGATAAGAGGAAATCCTCAAATAAGTCCCATGAGGTTTGATCCTGAGCCCGCCGGGGATATGAGGTTAAAAAATGTTATTTTTTCCTCCACCTCAACCCCAAAAAAATTTGTAATAATTTGATCAATGAAAGTCAGTGTCCCTTGTGAGTCCTTAGAAAAAATTTGTCCACATGGTATACCAATACCACAGAGGATGGCATAACAGTTATTTGGGCCAACGAGGAGGGTTATGGTAGAATTTGCAAAGAATTTCAACAAGTAGGAGGCACTTGCTTTCCTCACTAAAATACTCCTACTAGTACTATTTCGACTCCGTTATTTTCGCACGTGCTGCACGGGTTCCTCGCTCTCTCCAAATATGAAATGATGTCGTTACCTTTGAACAGCTCAATTGTTTTAAAATGCCCGTCAATTGTCATGAATATTTTCTGACATCAAAGCGTTTGTGATTTATGTAAATTAAATTAAACTTATAAAGCAACATAATCGAAAAACATTCAGATGATCAGATCTAACATAGAGCAGAGAGCTTATCGTTTTGGTCTTCAGATTAATTTACTAGAGAAATCACAAGCAAGCCAGATTTGGATCTTAATTTGTATTAGAGAAGATATGCATCTTTGAGATCGAATTATCATAATCTATTTCGTACTAGTATATAGTATATACTCTGTTATCTATATTAATGTAAAATCGTAGATGGTAATTAACTTAGTTGGTCAAAATGTAGTCGTTACTTGATAGTCATACTCTAAAATCGAACTTTGTCTGCATTGTTTTTTTTTTTTTGAAAAACCCGTCGATATTGTTTCTTAATAAATGTTAAGAGGCACAATCTTATATGATTTTTGCAAGTAATATGTTAAGGATATTGATGTTTTAAAGTTGTGCATTGACAAGTGTAAAAGTCAAATGTCACAATAGAAAAAAAAAACGAAGGGAGTGTATGTAAAAACGAAGCTTGAATGAGGTCGCTTCACATTCATTTATTATGAGATATTAAGAAAAGTAAATAAATTTCCTTGCCGAATGCGTACAAGTGTTTCTATTATTACTATTGTTTACTACCAATTTCAGTTTTTTATATCCAGCCCCAAAGATTACATATATCAATTTCCTTAAGGGTTAACTGGCTAGAACAACACGAACTATGCCTCAAGTGCACTCAGCAGCACAACCTTTGACGGGTGCAATCAGTAGCATGAACTTTAACTCGAGGTGCAAAGCATAGCATAAATGTGACTTGAGGTCAGAGATATTGCTGGAGCTCTAGAATCTTGAATATTTTATTATTTTCTATTGTAATTAACCCTTTTTATTTATTCCACCCTTTTCTTTTCGTTTTAATTTCTCTCTCTTTTTCTCTTTCAACTTATCTGCAATCAGTTTGAGCAAAGGTAGAAGAAGACCTTCAGGTTGGGCGCATCTTTTCCTCCTACAGCCATACCATGGTCATCTAGTGGGAGTTCGAGCAGGAAATTGGTATTTTTCGGGGTAGATGTAGTCTCATTTCCTCTTTTTCTCTCTCGTTGATGCTTCTTTTGCTCTGGTTTTGTTTGTTAGTGCTACTTGCTCCTGCCCTTCTATCTTCTTTCTGATTATTGCGTTACCCTGCGCGATATTGGCGCCGTCGTGCTTTTGTTGGTGTTTCATCTACATGACGTCTACGACACTTAGACGAGCTTCGTTACTATTCTTATTCTATTGATGCCTTATCAACTTCACCAGTGTCGTTGTACATAGAGTGCTAATCTAAACAGTAAATTTTGCCATGTCTTCCAACCATGGTGAAGGTTGATGAAAGTAATGGAATTGCAAACTTAGGGTTAATTGAAATTGGTGGAATTTTAAGTTGGGAATTTCAATAAGAATTGGAAATAGAGAAGGAAGTTGAAAGAGAAGAAGAGAGAAATAATTAAAAAGGCAAAGAAGAGGAGGGGATAAATAAAAACTTTAATTATAAAAGAAGATAATAAAATATTCAAGATTTCATAACTCCGGTGGAATCTCTGACCTCCCATCATATTTATGCTACGTACATGTCGCACCTCGAGTTAAAGTTTGTGCTACTAATCGCACCCGTTAAATGTTGTCGTTTACTGGCACTTGAGGCATAGTTCTTGTTGTTCTATCCAATTAACCCTTTTCGTTATTGTTATCATTATTACGCAGACGGGATTCTCGGCCTCAAATACCACTCTCGGATCATTGTTGTTACTTTACAATTATACTTTGTGGCATTCATAACAACAAACTATAATCATTGTTATGCTTCTCATAATATCAAAATCCAAATACTTAATTAGCGTGCATATATTCTAATAATGGAGGTTCCATCACACACATAATAAACAAAAGATTTGGGAGCTATGTTTTGATTCCAATAATGTTGAAACTAAAGGGTGCATGGTCCCATTAACACAAGCATATATATAGCCATTCAAGATTTGTCTTCAATAATTCTGCATAAAGTAGTACTCCATATGAAATCATGCATGTCGGATCACGAAGTGGATGTGGCTAATTTTCCACTAATATGGGCAAAATCATATATTCTTTGATTCGTAGTTCCTCTTTCCAGTAAATAAAAATGCAACAAATAAGAATTATACTACTATGATATGTCATTCTTTTATTTGGCGGGAAGAATTGATTAAAATGTCATCTTTAATATTCTTGATATATACACATTTTATAGAAGAGATCCATCTTTAGGAAGCTGTCTAATCACATTCCTTGCACTTGGATAATCATGTTTTAATATCCTTTTAGTGGATTATTGATGTTCCATAAAGAAGAGGAGTCTTTATAGCAATACCAATTTGAATATAGGAGACATTTTTGCACATTAAACATGCAAAGGAGAAAATTTTGGATAGATATTGTGATTTGTGAAAGATGAAGTGGTTACGTTGTTGGGTTGGGTGGAGATTTACTATTGGGTATTAACATACGAGATTAATTCATAAATCAAGATCCACTATATTATACTCTTTCATAATTTTGAAAATGTACTGAGTTTGTACAACCTATTTTTATAATTACCACCTGCATATCCATACTGATATTGTCAACTAATCAAATAAGCCAATTAGTGAACAAGGTTGCACAAGCTAAGGCTTTCATTTTCTAATTAACTTTTGGTGTTTTGTACAAAAAGTTAGTTATTTTGCATGTAAATGAGTTAATGGTTAATAATAAACATTGATTATACTAAGATCTTATTCTCTCCTATAATTTAAAAAAGTGAAAGTCATTGCATGTAAAATTCGGTATAGGTTGATGTGGTAAATAGTTTGAAGGATTATAATGAATTTAAAGCCTATCAATATATATATCACATCAACTTATACTAGGGATGTCAATGGGTAGGATCTGGACCAAATCCTCGAGGATCCAGATCCAAATCCGACCCGGATCCGCTAGGTAATAAAATTAAGGATCTAGATCCAGATTCAATGGAACCCACGGAGCCGGGTCCAAAACGGACCCTAACATATTTTCTTCAAACGACCCTAATTTTCACAATAATTAAAGAATTTAAAGAACAAAACAACGCCATTTAGCATTATATTTGTCGATGTTGAAGTAAACAAGCATTCAACCTTAATATAATAAAGGGATATTATCTCAGATAACCCTGACTTATAGGCCTTTTTCCAATATAACCCTGACTTTGACAGCCCTGTCTCCGATAACCCTGAACTTGGTTTTTGTCATTAAACTGGATGGAATTGTTAACGGCGTTAACTTGGTTTGACTTTTGCTAAATTAATCTCTTTCTCTCTCTTGTTCTTCATCTCTTCTCTCTCTTGTTCTTCATCTCTTCTCAAGCATTCATCAATTTTAGGGAAAAAAACAATTATCTATTTCTCTCTCTTGTTCATAAAGCTTCAACAATAAACTCAAACAATTTTGAAGAAGTGATGGAAGAATATTGTTGCATGACAATTTTTTCAAATGAAAATACCAAAATTTATCTACAATCAAAATTATATTCACAATACAAAAACAAACTAATAATCCAAAATTCAAGCATACACCATTGAAAAAAAATCACTTCATCATACAAACATAACCACTGCAACACTAATTACAAAAGAATCATAAAACTAAGAACAAACGAAATTTAAATACTAAATCTAAGAAAAATAAACGAAAAAAAATAAATCTAAAAAAATAGATCTATAAAAATGAATGAAGAACAACCAACGCAATGAAGAACGGCGAGCCAAGACGAGATCTCGATTCTTTGAAGACTGGCGAGCAGATGAAGAATGGCGAGAGAGAGAAGAGATGAAGAACAAGAGAGAGAAAGAGATTAATTTAGCAAAAGTCAAACCAAGTTAACGCCGTTAACAATTCCATCCAGTTTAATGACAAAAACCAAGTTCAGGGTTATCGGAGACAGGGCTGTCAAAGTCAGGGTTATATTGGAAAAAGGCCTATAAGTCAGGGTTATCTGAGATAATATCCCTATAATAAATCCAAGCATAAATAATATTAAGAGTTTAGCATTAAGTTTTACCCTTTTAATTATACTACCTCCGTCCCAGAATAGTCTGAACACTTTCCTTTTATGTTTGTCCCAAATTAGTTTGAACACTTCCATTTTTGGCATGGTCCCACCATTAATATATTATCTCTTTTATACATCTTTGGCCCACACTCTAACTTTTATGAATAAAAAGTTACCCAACTTTCTCTCTCCTCTAATAAAAAATATCCCACCAACTCCTATCACGTCTACTTTTTAAATAAAATAACATTTGATAACCACACCACAACTTATCATCTTAAACTACGTGTCCCAACAAGTGTTCAGATCTTTCTGGGACGGAGGGAGTATATTTTAAAATACCTTTAAGAAAACGGGTAACGGATTCGAATCTGGGTAATAATTTAGGACCCGGTCCATACCCGTTAACAAAAACAAGGATCCATATCCTACCCGGATCTGACGGCTCCAAAATTTGAGGATCCAGATCCGCTAAAAATGGATCTGGATCCACGGGTCCGGATAGGGTCCATTACCCACTGCCACTGATATCCCTAACCTATACCGAACTTTACTTTCAATGACTTTCACTTTTTTTTTTGTATTATTCTTTCTTTCCTTTTTAATTTGTTTGTTTTTCAATATAAATTGCTTATGAATTTTTTATTTATTTATCGCTTCATCATTTTCTCATAATCAACTTTAACTTCATCACATTTACTTTTACCTAGTTTTATACTTCCCCGTTTCTTTTTAAGGGACCGAGAGAAAAAGTTAGGAAAACCAAGGAGGGTAGAGAGAGAAAATGGGGACCAATTGTTTAATTAATCAAATTTGAGTATTAAATGAAATAAGTAGGTGAAACAATAAATAATGGAAGTTGGGACCACTAATTTGCCATTTAGAAAAGTCAGTCACTTGTTGTTACATTTATAAAGAAGGAAAGTTAGTCACTTTAAAAGAAATGGAGGAAGTATTTTCATTGGTTTTTACTTCCAACGTTTTGACTTTTGTACTAGTCATGCACTTACTTTGACTGAAAAATTTGTAAATAATATACAATACAAATTTTAGCATTTAAGGTGTTGTTGGACTTATCTCAAAATATTTTTTTTAGAATTATTGTATAATTTCTTTTTAAAAGGGAAAGATAAAATTCATTAACTGAAAGTCATACGACATAATACAATCGATATTAAAGAAAAACGAAATACAACTTAACTTGATCAAATAATATAACTATGATAATAATGAACTAGATATGACAATATAACACAGCCCTCATTCTCTATGAGAGAGTTTATCATTCTGACATAGTCTTGAGAAGCAATTTCTTTATTACCGAACAGAGTAGATAGCGTACCAAAACCCAATAATGATTGCCACTATGTATATTATAGTCGACCATCAATAACATGTATCTTTGCAGCAAACCATAACAACCAAATTTTAAATTCCCACAAGGGGAGACTAATAAATCAAACTCTAAATTCCAACTAGAAGAGACAAAGAACCCAATAATCTGGTAGAAGACTCTCTAACAGAAAAAAGATTATTATTATTAATTAAAAATATAAAAAAGTGTATAAAAGTATAAATTTGGGCTTACCACCATAAAAAAGGAGACTATTGTGTAACCCAATTTTTCGATCCGGACCTAGCTAGTGGAAGCCTTTCACATCTTTGCCGATCCAATTAATCATAGTTTGATAGAGAGAAAGACAGCTTCTCGAATCATGGCTTCAATTACCTCCTAATGTGAGCGTATGATCATACTATCTAAAGAGTTTGGTGGTATATTGGAGGATGAGACTGGACTAGCACTTTCCATTGATGGCAAGAGGAAAACATTGATGAACGACTGCAAAAAAGTATGCCACATTGTCATTGACAACTCTGGACCCGATGATAGCGAAAAGGAGATGAAAGATGTTTTATATGAAAACAACAAGCAGCTTCTCAGTATATTCAAAGTTAATGGTATGAGACAAGTAGGAGATGTGAATCTTGCTTATGACTTGTTTCTCGGTAAAGAGGATGAAGGAAAAATGATGTATATTTTAATTTGCTCCATATAAGTACTTCTTGTTGATCATTTGCTTTAAGTCAAAAGAATATTGGTATTCTTTTCAATTGTTTCAAGTTCTAAGCAAAGTGGGACAACCAAGTCAAAGAAGTTGAGCACGTGAGTTGAATTCAAAACTTGCTGAGAGGAATTTCCCTCTTCTGCCTAGGGTTGAATGATTCTGGTGGAGTCAGTTAGACAAGCTAAATTTTAGTGTTATAGTGCGGGAGCTGACTAGTTTTGCATCTGACAGAAACAATTCAAATAAATTTTGCAAATGTAGTCTACGAGCATAACAATAGGACATATTCAATATGTTTGTTACCATTTGACATTTGCTATTAATTTAATCTAGTGATTTATATTATATTTATTTTTACTAATACATTTTTTTTAAAAAAAGTAATTTGCTTTGAGATGGTACATAGATTTGAAGCGTGCAAGATTAGACATATTCCTCGAGACGACATGGAGTTGGCTGACCTCGTTGCAAAAGTGTGGTTGGCGAAGATCATTTTGGGACCGAAAATCAAAACTTCAAAAAAGTTGGGCCAAACAATAGTCTATTTTTTTCGGTCCGGACCAAAAAATCAAAACTTCAAAAAATTTATTCATTCAGGGAACATTCACTGACTAATTATATAAATGGGAGAGTATCGTCAAGAAGAGGTACAACAGGTAAACATAATTTATAAATTTATTGTTTGTTGATATTATCGAATCTCAATAATCATTGTTTTACTCATTACTAAAATCTTGTTCAGCCGATCTTGTTCGATTGCGGAAAGATG
The DNA here is from genome assembly GCA_947648045.1 of Beta corolliflora. Taxonomy (NCBI): domain Eukaryota; kingdom Viridiplantae; phylum Streptophyta; class Magnoliopsida; order Caryophyllales; family Amaranthaceae; genus Beta; species Beta corolliflora. Next base: position 62,834 of record CANSZD010001461.1, read on the forward strand.
AAACATTTTATTAATGATGAGGTGCATCTACCACCTGAAGCTCCTACCCATAGCCATAGCGTGTTTATCATTCGTTTTCGTTCGATTGTTAAACAACCCAATAGGGTTAGATTAGGTGTTCCAGAGCTTCCCTTGAGTAAAAAAATTTCCAAAGTACTGTTGTCAAATGCTGATGTTGAGACTGACCCTGAGCACTTTGGTTAGGCATTGGGGACCGAAGAGTCTACTGTGAAAAAAGAAACACACATTGTGGAGGGGTGATAGGAGAGGCAGAGGCAAAGGCAGAGCTAAGGAGGGAAAACATGAGGACAAGGAAAAAGAGAAATTACAGGCATATGCACTTGTTTCTTTGACACTTGATCAACAAATGATTTTACTTCTTTATAGGCGTGTGGACGTCTACCTGATTGCTGTTAGAGATGTCAGAAAAAGGTGGTGGGAGTTCACTGTGGACGGTAATATGCTTTTTGTCGGGGCTTTACCACTTGGATTTTCCGAATCCTATGTAGAAATGACTGAAGGTTGCAATTTGCTTTGAAAGGGTACATAGATTTGAAGCGTGGGAGATCAGAAATATTCCTCGAGACGACATGGAGTTGGTTGACCTCGTTGCAAAAGTGTGGTTGGCGAAGATCATTTTGGGACCGAAAATCAAAACTTCAAAAAAGTTGGGCCAAACAATAGTCTATTTTTTTCGGTCCGGACCAAAAAAATCAAAACTTTAAAAAATTTATTTATTCAGGGAACATTCACTGACTAATTATATAAATGAGAGAGTATCGTCAAGAAGAGGTACAACAGGTAAACATAATTTATAAATTTATTTTTTGTTGACATTATCAAATCTCAATAATCATTGTTTTACTCATTACTAAAATCTTGTGCAGCCGATGTTGTTCGATTGCGGAAAGATGAGACATTTTATTAATGATGAGGTGCATCTACCACCTGAAGCTCCTACCCATAGCCATAGCATGTCTATCATTCATTTTCGTTCGATTGTTAAACATCCCAATAGGGTTAGATTAGGTGTTCCAGAGCTTCCCTTGAGTAAAGAGATTTCCAAAGTTCCGTTGCCAAATGCTGATGTTGAGACTGACCCTGAGCACTTTTGTTTGGCATTGGGGACCGAAGAGTCTACTGTGATAGAGGAAAACACATTGTGGAGGGGTGATAGGAGACGCAGAGGCAAAGGCAGAGCTAAGGGGGGCAAACATGAGGAGAAGGAAAAAGAGAAATTACAGGCATATGCACTTGACTCTTTGACACTTGATCAACAAATGATTTTACTTCTTTATAGGCTTGTGGACGTCTACCTGATTGTTGTTAGAGGTGTCAGAAAAAGGTTGTGGGAGTTCATTGTGGACGGTAATATGCTTTTTGTCGGGGCTTTACAACTTGAATTTTCCGAATCCTATGTAGAAATGACTGAAGGTGGCAATTTGCTTTGAAAGGGTACATAGATTTGAAGTGTGGGAGATCATAAATATTCCTCGAGACGACATGGAGTTGGCTGACGTCGTTGCAAAAGTGTGGTTGGCGAAGATCATTTTGGGACCGAAAATCAAAACTTCAAAAAAGTTTGGCCAAACAATAATCTATTTTTTTCGGTCCGGACCAAAAAATCGAAACTTCAAAAAATTTATTCATTCAGGGAGCATTCACTGACTAATTATATAAATGGGAGAGTATGGTCAAGAACTGCTACAATAGGTAAACATACCTTACAAATTTATTGTTTGTTGATATTATCGAATCTCAATAATCATTGTTTTACTCATTACTAAAATCTTGTTCAGCCGATCTTATTCGATTGCGGAAAGATGAGACATTTTATTAATGATGAGGTGCATCTACCACCTGAAGCTCCTACCCATAGCCATAGCGTTTTAATCAATCGTTTTCGTTCGATTGTTAAACATCCCAATAGGGTTAGATTAGGTGTTTCAGAGCTTCCCTTGAGTAAAGAGATTTCCAAAGTTCCTTTGCCAAATGCTGATGTTGAGACTGACCCTAAGCACTTTGGTTTGGCATTGGGGACCGAAGAGTCTACTGTGAAAGAAGAAAAAACATTTTGGAGGGGTGATAGGAGAGGCAGAGGCAAAGGCAGAGCTAAGGGGGGGCAAACATGAGGACAAGGAAAAAGAGAAATTACAGGCATATGCACTTGTTTCTTTGACACTTGATCAACAAATGGTTTTACTTCTTTATAGCGTGTGGACGTCTACCTGGTTGCTGTTAGAGATGTCAGAAAAAGGTAGTGGGAGTTCACTGTGGACGGTAATATGCTTTTTGCCGGGGCTTTACCAATTGGATTTTCGGAATCTTATGTGCAAATGACTGAAGGTGACAATTTACTTTGAAAGGGTACATAGATTTGAAGCGTGGGACCGAAAATCAAAACTTCAAAAAAGTTGGGCCAAATAATAGTTTACTTTTTTCAGTCTGGACCAAAAAATCGAAACTTCAAAAAATTTCGACTTAATTAGGACCTCAATTTGTAGGTTTGCTCTTAGGCATTTAAAATCTTATAAATGGGACTGAGTCACATCATTCATCCACATGCATTTTGGGAGAAGAACTTGCAATTGGTGGAGGAACTAAAACATAATTTAAAAAAATGAAAATTAAGTGTAGTTCGATATAATAAGAAGAAAAAAATATGTACTTCCCCCAATGGAGAATTTACGGGCATATGTACTCGTTTCGATGTCACTTGATCAACGTATGACTTTATTTCTTATCTGCTTACTTTTTATGTATAAATTGCTAGTATACACTTCTGAGTAGTTTAAGGTGTTAGTATTCATACTAAAACGATTACGAGGTGTCTATTTAATATGGGTACCATGGGAAATTACACATTTGGTTTGACTACAGGATTGATACTTTATGTGGGAAATTGATGCCCGAAATTTACTTTGCTACAGGATTGATACTCAAACATATTTATTAGGTTATTATGCCCGAAATTTGAAGATTTCCTTCTAGAATTCTCATTGTCTTTTCTACATTGCAGTTTGAAATGGCGCAAGAATGCCTTACACCATTCCTCTATCTTTGTAATACTCCGTATTTTTGGGAGTTATTTTGCTATAAATAAGAAAATATAAAGTAAAAGTGAAAGTATTTTATAATATAGTTCAGGTAAGCCTGCAGTTATAATTTAAATATACAACTTACTTTATTCGGTTTTGTTAAATAATAAATCAGAATTCGATTTGGAAACAAATCCTAATAAACTAAGGTTTCTCATACTATAAATAAGAAAAGGAAGAGGAAAAAAAAAATTAGAAAACCCTATTCACTTTGTCATCAGCCGTTTTTTACCCAAGAATTTCTCTCTCCTCCTCCTCTCTTCTCCTCTTCCACGTGATTTTTCTTCCTCCTTCCAAGAAAAATTTCTTCTTCTCTCCTGCACTACTCTCCTCTCCTCTTCACGTCGGCCGGAGTTTGCGTGGCTGCTGGGTTCGTAGTCGCGCGAAGCTGGTGTGGTGGTGCTGGTTCGTTCGCGTCGCGTCTGGTGGTTCGAGTGCTTGTGGAGGGTCGCGCGAAGGTGGGTCGAGCCTCGCGTGGTTGTGCGAGTTCTGCCGGAGATTCAGCGGTTGGGTCGTGGGTCCTGTCGCGCGAGTGGATCGCGCTGCTGCTGGAAGTGTCGCGCGTGAGACTCGAGGGGTTCGAGGTCTTGCCGCGCATTAGAGGTTCGTTGGCTCGCCGGTGTTTCAGTCGCGCGTCCGCCAGTTGTGGTGGTCGTCGGTGGTCTCTGGTATGCTATTTAAAAAAAAGAAAAAAATTTCATTCTTTTCTTCATTAAATTAAATTATCAAATCTGATTTTGGTATTCTTATGTATCCTTGATGAATTTCTATAATTATAATTAAAGTATAGAATCAGTAAAAGAAAATCAGATTATAGTTATGTTTTAGTTCTCTAGGTAACTTATTTCTCAAATCTGATTTTCATAATGCTCGTATATATTAGTGTTTAAGTTTGTTGCTGTAAACAGAGTATAAAATAAAGTTAAAGAGAAATCAGATTCACAAGCATATTAACTAGTGTCTAAATATGTTAGCTTTATTAAATTTCATGAAAAGAAATTTAAAACAATAAGATTGGTTAATTTTAATATTCAAAACATCATATTTTGTATAGTTGGGTAAGCTAATTTTATCTAATATTAGCAAGGACTTAGCACTGAAATATTCTTTATTATTCAATTAGGTCCCAATTTCATAAGCGGAACGTTTTAATAGTCAGCAAAGATTCTTCGTTACAAGGTACGTACGCGTACTAGTTCAGTTCGATATATTAGTATCATGTTAGGTTGTGATTGTCATATTGGAACCTAGAATCATGATAGGGAACTGTGGTTGATTATGATTGATGAGATTGTTTGGTAACATGAAATCAATTGGAAATCTGTATGTATTTCCTAGTTGTATGACTTGTGAGTTGGAATGAGTTATTATTGGTATGCGTAATTCTATCGTATCACAAGCATGAAATGAGAATTGGATTGAAAACATATGATTTATTGTTGTAACAAGGATGTTGCAAGAGATTGCTTTAATTAGAGAATTTTAGCAATGTACCTAAGAATTTAACGATTATATGTTCGATGTTGTATGAATGAATATTATTAAGCAGGATATTTGGCGATAACTTGTAGTTGGACTCCCTACAAGTAATGAACAATGGGGGGAGTGTGGGACTTGTTCTACACTCTTACGCAGACCTACTGTGACGATAGTAGTGTCCTTATAAATTTTGATAACTCAAGTAGGCGGAAGGTTCCGTACGATCTTGGGGATATGCATACTAAGGTGATGGATGTGGAACGGAACGAAACCGTATTTACATTCCATCTAATAGACCAAGTTGTCTATTAAGGATTAAGTAGCCCGTATGATTCTAGAAAGATGACGGTGCCCGTTCGATGCCAATTAAACTATAAAATTGAATTACAATATTCTTGTAGTATCATGCTAGGAATGATTATTATTATTCTATTTATGTTTAATGTGTTATTTAACTGTTTATGTACGTACTCAGCATAGCTGATTGTTTGTTATTTGTGATGTTTGTTGACCTGTGATGAACCATTGATGCTACAATGGGGAGCGAGACTAGGTGTCTTTGGTGTTCTTTGCATGATGTTGAGCATACGGGGGATAGATCTTAGTCTTGAAACTTTAAAGCGTTTTAATTAAGCATTATAAGACTATTATGATTTACTTAATTAGTTGTGGTTTGAATAAAAAGGGGTCCTTGGTGATTCCCGAGTTGTAGTTTAACGTAAACATTTCATTTCCGCTGCAACGTAGTTTTCTAAATAAGAAGTTGTTAACATTTTGATTTTATTATGCCTTGCGTTTCACCGCGGCGGTAACACTCCCAAAGTTGATGCAAAGTAGTTTAGACGTGTATGGATTTTGGGGGTGTTACAAAACTGGTCATCAGAGCTAAAAGTTCCTATTTTCAAAGATGTTTTAAAAGATTTTAAAATGGGTAGTATGGGATAAGAGCATATAGATTACTTTTACGTGCATTAAATCATAGGAATGATTTTATTTGTACTGCCTTTCTTGCCTTTACTTGTCTGATATGTTTATAGAAAGCATGCAAATACTGTGGAATGAATCGGATGACTGATTATATGAAATATAGTGTGGTTTGCTTGATTGAATTGGTGAAAGGTTCTTTGAAATATTTGAAATGTGAATAGAGTAGGAGGATGTACAAGGATATATAGGTACGTAGATAGTGGTTAAAAGCACTAAAATTCGATAGTAAAATATTTTATTTCCTAAAGTTTCGAATTAATATAATATTCCAAAGATGTTTCAAAAAGGTATTGAACTAAAACCTTGTTTCGAATATTTTAGGAAAGAATCATATAAATTGTTATAAATATTTTGAACTTGGAGTTCTAAAATTGAACATAATCGTTTACCTCTTATATATGTTTATATATAATGTATACTTAAAAACCTTAAATTCACAAAACTTAGACTATTTTCCTTATTTATTTAAATTCGCAGATGGTTTACGACATAGGTCCTAAGGAATACCTAATGAAGCACCGAATAGCGGAAGATTGGGACATCTGGGCCCATAAGATGAAAGCTGCTATGGAGTATAGGACCTTACAGGGGAGATACTAGGCTTAGGAGGCGAAATGGAGAAAATATACTTTATCCTGTGATGCGTTCCTAAGGAGGAACCCTACCTTTTCATACACCATAGATATGGGGATATATGGTCCGAAAATGGAGCTTTTAATGCAACCAAACACACTTACTTGGAACCAATACCTTCCTACTTGTTGGACATTTCATGTCGATCTTAAATACTTGTGAAAATAAATGGAGAATTCGTGAGAAAAGAAGTTGGGAGCCTTCTACCTCATCACCTCTAGATAGAGGAACCTATCATGTGGGGGAAAGCTCGGGAATTAATGTGAATTCTGAGAACCCTAGAGTTAAATCTGAGCCGCAAGCGTCCTTTAGAGCTGCAAAAAGAGCTAGGTACCAAACTTTTGAGGATGAGTTCATACCCGAGGACTACCACATAGCGTCAAACCTCAGAACTGTTACCTACATTTCCGATGATGAAGGGAATAATAGGGCATTCATCGTTGTGATTGGGGAAGATAATGCTGAACCTATACTTGACTTGGAAAATGAGGAAGAGGGAGATCCTAATGAAAATGAGCCTGCTGAAGAGGGAGATCCTAATGAAAATGAGCCTGCTGAGGGGGATCCGATTGAGGAAAATGACCAAGAAGCAGAAGAAGAGCCCATAGAAGAAGAACCTCTGGAGGAAGAACCTCTGGAGGAAGATGAACCTATAGAGGATGACGAGTCTTCTGAGGACGAAGCTGATATGGAAGAAGGAATAGAAAATCCTAATTCAGATGACGAAGCTCACCATTATAGTCCCTAGTTTCTTTTGATTATATAATTAGGATTAGAATATTATTTTATTCGTTTATTTCAGTTTTAATAAGGCTTGCATGCCAAGTAGCAAATTAGTATTCTTTTATTCCTTTATTTATTCATATTATGTTTTCCTTGGAAACAATAAATTTTTACCCTTTTCAATAATAATACAACAGTTTTATTCTTTTATTTGATGTAACATCTTATTTGAGATGTTTATATTGCAAGTCAATAGAGACTTAAGGATTGCTCGCAATAAAAACGTGTTATATAAACATGCCAATGTGTAGTAGTTAAATAAATCAACGACTATGTGCATGTCGCTGAAACAGCCGTTGTGTCATTTTTCAGCGCAGAATGGTTCGTCAAGGTGGCACGCCTAATACCTCTCTGAATGTCGAGTAATCGATTCGTGATCTAGTGCAGATCACAGTTAACCTGGCCCAAGGACATCACCGGGATGGGGACTTGTCTGAAAAGGTTGCCCGTAGGAACCCACCACGATCTTGAATGGGAAAGGGGGACTGAAGAATTGGAAAAGCTGGGTTGGGGAGTTTGATAAGCTGTTCTTTACCCTCTCCTGTCCAGATGACAAGACTGTGCCCTTAGCAAGCTATTACCTACAGGGGGATGCCCATTTTTAGTGGACTCAAGCTAAGGACCACCTCCTTAAACAACCTGACTTTGGGTGGGAAACCTTCAAGAAAGCCCTGAGGGATAAGTATTACCCTCCATACCTCAAGAAGAGAAAGCCCAAGAGTTTATGATGCTAGAACAAGGGAACTCTGTCTTTGAGGAATATTATCGTAAATTCATTGAGTTGATGAGATTTGCTCCGAAATTGCCCCTACCGAGGAAGCTAAGGCCTCACGTTTTGAATTAGGGCTCACCCTTGACCTACAAGGGAGACTGGGGGGAGATACTTTCACCTCGTTGGACCACGTCTTTGGCAAAGCTGCCCACCTATATGCCATAAGGAAACGAGAGGAAGGGGGTAAACAAGGTGAGAAGCGAAAGGAGAATCCAAACCCCGAGGTTCAAAGGTTTGAAAAGAAACACCATGGGAACCAAAACAATCAAACCTCCCAAAGAAACTTTGGTAAGGGACCCAACAACAACAACAACACTCCACACAACAACAATAACGCAACAATAACACCAACAACCGCAGACACTGAGCGTGTGTACAGGTGTAAGAAGTGCCCAAACAACCATCCTGGGCGAGATTGCGAGGGTAATAAGGTGGAGTGCCGTGAATGTGGAAAATTGGGGCATAGGGTGTATGAGTGCTACTCAAAGAATAAGGTTAACCCCAATGGTCAGAAGAAAGGGAACTATGGAGACAAGCCTAGGAATGGGAATGGAAATGGTGGAAATGCATACAATGGGTCAGGAAACTCTAATTACTCCAAACCACCAACTAATGCAAATAATCAGGCACCATCTGGGAACCATGTGACCAACAACAATGATAATAAGGGCAAAGGGAAGCTGTATATGATGACGGCTAGTGAAGAGGAAGCTCGTAGAGATGTAGTCACTGGTATTTTCTCTATCAACTCAATTCTGTTAAAGTATTGTTCGATTACGGAGCATCTTTGTCTTTTATTGGCCATAAAACTGTTCGAACTCTAGCACTGGTTGAGTCCGAGTCAATTTCTATGCCTATAATTGTTCCGTCTGGGGATACTATTAATTGCTCTAAGAAATTCTTAAATGTCTCGCTGAAAATAGGGGAGGGCTTCTTTCCTTCCGATCTAATAGAGTTTAACTTATTGAACCTAGACGTCATATTGGGGATGGATGGCTTGGGAAGTACAAGGCTAAGATAGGCGTGATGCACGGAAAGTGGAACCGAGAGATCCTTCGGGGAAAAAGGGTGTCATATAGGAGAATACCTCGAGAACCAGGGATTAAGGTAATCAATGCTTTGCAACTTAAGGGTTATATAGACAAAGGATGGCCTCTCTTTATGTGTTATGTGAGAAGGGTTGAGGATGATCCATTGAAACCTGAGGATGTGCCTATAGTCAGCGAATTTCAGGATGTTTTTCCTGAAGAAATACCTGGTATGCCGCCAAGGAGGGATGTAGAGTTCACTTGTTGACTTAGTACACAGGACCGGACCTATTTCAAAAGCCCCATACCGAATGGCTCCAGCGAGAAATGAACGAGTTGAAGAACCAGGTTGGAAGAACTCTTTGGAGAAAGGGGTACATTAGACCTAGTATGTCACCATGGGGAGCCCCTGTCTTATTTGTGAAAAAGAAGGATGGTAGTTTGAGGTTGTGTATAGACTACCGTGAGTTGAACAATGTCACTGTAAAAAACAAATATCCATTACCTAGGATAGATGACTTGTTTGACCAACTTCAGGGTGCAGGGATGTTCTCCAAGATAGATTTAAGGTCTGGTTACCATCAGTTGAGGATTGCTGACCAAGATATACCTAAAACTGCCTTCAGGACTAGGTATGGACATTATGAGTTTACTATCATGCCTTTTGGATTAACCAATGCACCTGCTGTTTTTATGGACCTCATGAATAGGATTTTTCGACCCTACCTCGATAAATTTGTAGTCGTGTTCATAGACGATATATTGATCTATTCAAGGAGCAAGGAGGAACATGAGGAACATTTGAGGCTTATTTTACAGACACTTAGGGAGAACCAACTGTATGCGAAGTTTTCAAAGTGTGAGTTTTGGTTAGAAAATGTGTCATTTTTGGGTCATTTCGTCTCTAAGGAGGGTGTGTCAGTAGATCCTGCAAAAATAAAAGCTGTGAGTGAATGGCCTACACCAAAGAATGTCACGGATATAAGGAGTTTCTTGGGTTTAGCCGGTTATTATAGGAGGTCTGTTAAAGACTTTTCGAAGATAGCAAAACCCATGACTAACTTAATGAAGAAAGATTGCAAGTTTAACTGGACTGACGATAGTGAGAAAGCCTTTCAAACACTCAAAGAGAGATTAACCTCAGCACCTGTTCTAGCTTTGCCTAACGGGGATGAGGGGTATGATGTATATAGTGATGCGTCAAAGAATGGGTTAGGTTGTGTTCTTATGCAAAATGGGAAAGTTATAGCTTATGCGTCCCGTCAACTGAAACCTTATGAGGTTAATTACCCAACACATGACCTAGAGTTGGCCGCAATTATCTTTGCCTTAAAAATCTGGAGACATTACCTTTACGGGGTGACTTGTCGAATTTTCACCGATCACAAAAGCCTCAAATACATCTTCACCCAGAAAGACCTTAATATGCGACAGCGTAGGTGGTTAGAGCTCATTAAGGACTATGACTTAGATATTCAATACCATGAGGGTAAAGCAAACGTTGTTGCTGATGCTTTGAGTCGTAAGTCTAGCCATAGCCTGAACACCTTGGTAGTTGCTGACAAACTTTGTGAAGAATTTTCTAAACTCCAGCTTGAAGTGGTTCATGAAGGGGAAGTGGAAAAGCTATTGAGTGCCCTAACCATCCACTTAACTTCCTAGATGAAATAAGAGAGGGTCGACTGGGGATGTGAAACTTGAGCGGGTCAAAGCAAAACTTAAGGAGGGAAAAGCAGAAGGGTTTGGAATCCATGAGGATGGGAGTATACGCTACAAGGGTCGGTGGTGTGTACCGCAAAAATGTGAAGAGTTGAAGTAAAAGATAATGCGTGAAGGTCATAATACGAGCTATTCCGTCCACCCAGGGGGGGATAAGTTATATAAGGACCTCAAAAAGATGTTTTGGTGGCCTGGAATGAAGAGGGCAGTAGCCGAGTTTGTTTCCAAATGTCTGACGTGTCAGAAGGTTAAGAGTGAACACAAGAGACCTCAAGGCAAAATCCAACCTCTTGACGTTCCAACATGGAAGTGGGATTCGATATCCATGGACTTCGTCGTAGCCTTACCTAGGAGTCGGGGAGGTAATAACACAATATGGGTGATCGTGGACCGATTGACCAAAACTGCAAGGTTCATACCCATGAAAGACACGTGGAGTATGGAAGCCCTAGCCAAAGCATATGTTAAACATGTCATTCGACTGCACGGAGTACCCACGAGTATAGTGTCTGATAGGGATTCGCGATTCCTTTCGAATTTCTAGAAAAAGGTCCAGGAAGCATTTGGTAGTGAGCTATTGATGAGTACCGCCTTTCACCCAACTACAGACGGTCAAACAGAAAGAACCATACAGACCTTGGAAGACATGTTAAGAGCTTGTGCCTTAGAATACCAGGGATCATGGGAAGACCATTTAAACCTCATAGAGTTCTCATACAACAATAGTTATCATGCTAGTATCAAAATGGCTCCATTTGAAGCATTGTATGGGAGAAAGTGTCGTAGTCCTTTGTGCTGGAACGATATTAGTGAGACGGTGGTGTTAGGTCCTGAAATGATTCAAGAGACTGTTGATCAAGTGCGAGTCATTCAAGAGAAGATTAGGGCTGCACAGGACAGACAGAAGTCCTATGCGGATCAGAAGCGAAGGGAAGAGAACTATGAAGTTGGTGAAAAAGTGTTGCTTAAGGTGTCTCCAACGAAAGGAGTAATGCGATTTTGGAAGAAAGGGAAACTAAGCCCTAAGTTCACAGGACCATATGAGATTTTGGCGAGAGTAGGCAAAGTGGCTTATCGCTTAGATTTGCCAAACGAGTTAGAAAGGGTTCACAACGTGTTTCACGTATCCCAACTCCGGAAATACGTACCTGACGAGTCGCATGTCCTAGAACCTGAAAACGTCGAGTTAGACGAAACCTTGTCCTATGAGGAAAAACCCATCAAGATCCTAGACCACAAGGTGCGTAGTACGAGAAATAAGGATGTCAAAATCGTGAAGGTGTTGTGGAGGAATCAGAATACTGAAGAAGCCACATGGGAAGCAGAGGATGCGATGCGTCTGAAGTACCCTGAGCTTTTTCAAGAGGTAGGCGAGTTACGAGGACGTAACTTTTATTTTAAGGGGGGAAGAATGCGATAGAATTTCGCGCTTCCCCTAAAGTTTGCTTAAGTTTGTATTTATGTGTATTATTGTTTATGTGACTTGCTAAAACTAGAAAACGCTTGTGAAATTTTGGGACTTAGAAGTGCAAAAGTTCGTCGTTAAGGCTGGCTACCTCAAAGTTTCGGGACGAAACTTCCTTTAAGGGGGGAAGCCTGTAATACTCCGTATTTTTGGGAGTTATTTTGCTATAAATAAGAAAATATAAAGTAAAAGTGAAAGTATTTTATAATATAGTTCAGGTAAGCCTGCAGTTATAATTTAAATATACAACTTACTTTATTCGGTTTTGTTAAATAATAAATCAGAATTCGATTTGGAAACAAATCCTAATAAACTAAGGTTTCTCATACTATAAATAAGAAAAGGAAGAGGAAAAAAAAAATTAGAAAACCCTATTCACTTTGTCATCAGCCGTTTTTTACCCAAGAATTTCTCTCTCCTCCTCCTCTCTTCTCCTCTTCCACGTGATTTTTCTTCCTCCATCCAAGAAAAATTTCTTCTTCTCTCCTGCACTACTCTCCTCTCCTCTTCACGTCGGCCGGAGTTTGCGTGGCTGCTGGGTTCGTAGTCGCGCAAAGCTGGTGTGGTGGTGCTGGTTCGTTCGCGTCGCGTCTGGTGGTTCGAGTGCTTGTGGAGGGTCGCGCGAAGGTGGGTCGAGCCTCGTGTGGTTGTGCGAGTTCTGCCGGAGATTCAGCGGTTGGGTCGTGGGTCCTGTCGCGCGAGTGGATCGCGCTGCTGCTGGAAGTGTCGCGTGCGAGACTTGAGGGGTTCGAGGTCGTACCGCGCATTAGAGGTTCGTTGACTCGCCGGTGTTTCAGTCGCGCGTCCGCCAGTTGTGGTGGTCGTCGGTGGTCTCCGGTATGCTATTTTAAAAAAAAAAAATTCATTCTTTTCTTCATTAAATTTAATTATCAAATCTGATTTTGGTATTCTTATGTATCCTTGATGAATTTCTATAATTATAATTAAAGTATAGAATCAGTAAAAGAAAATCAGATTATAGTTATGTTTTAGTTCTCTATGTAACTTATTTCTCAAATCTGATTTTCATAATGCTCGTATATATTATTGTTTAAGTTTGTTCTTTGTAAGCAGTATAAAATAAAGTTAAAGAGAAATCAGATTCACAAGCATATTAACTAGTGTCTAAATATGTTAGCTTTATTAAATTTCATGAAAAGAAATTTAAAACAATAAGATTGGTTAATTTTCATATTCAAAACATCATATTTTGTATAGTTGGGTAAGCTGATTTTATCTAATATTAGCAAGGACTTAGCACTGAAATATTCTTTATTATTCAATTAGGTCCCAATTTCATAAGCGGAGCGTTTTAATAGTCAGTAAAGATTCTTCGTTACAAGGTACGTACGCGTACTAGTTCAGTTCGATATATTAGTATCATGTTAGGTTGTGATTGTCATATTGGAACCTAGAATCATGATAGGGAACTGTGGTTGATTATGATTGATGAGATTGTTTGGTAACATGAAATCATTGGAAATCTGTATGTATTTCCTAGTTGTATGACTTGTGAGTTGGAATGAGTTATTATTGGTATGCGTAATTCTATCGTATCACAAGCATGAAATGAGAATTGAATTGAAAACATATGATTTATTGTTGTAACAAGGATGTTGCAAGAGATTGCTTTAATTAGAGAATATTAGCAATGTACCTAAGAATTTAACGATTATATGTTCGATGTTGTATGAATGAATATTATTAAGCAGGATATTTGGCGATAACTTGTAGTTGGACTCCCTACAAGTAATGAATAATGGGGGGAGTGTGGGACTTGTTCTACCCTCCTACGCAGGCCTACTGTGACGATAGTAGTGTCCTTATAAATTTTGATAACTCAAGTAGGCGGAAGGTTCCGTACGATCTTGGGGGTATGCATACTAAGGTGATGGATGTGGAACGGAACGAAACCGTATTTACATTCCATCTAATAGACCAAGTTGTCTATTAAGGATTAAGTAGCCCGTATGATTCTAGAAAGATGACGGTGCACTAGGGGAAAAAAAAAGGAAGGGCTGCGCAAGAAGGGCTGCGTTTTATTAAAAAACGCGACCACTTCTTTATATGAAGGGTAGCTGCGGTTTCCAAGGAAACCGCGGCCCTTTTGTGAAGGGCTGCGGTTAGACTTAAAACCGCAGCCCTTCATGCGATATGAAGGGCTGCGGTTTTAAGGCTAACCGCGGCCCTTTATGTGAAGGGCTGCGGTTAGCCTAGAAACCGCAGCCCCTTCATACACGAAGGGCTGCGTTTTCTAGGATAAGCGCGGCCCTTCCTATCCCGCCCATTTCAACCTCGTGAGTTTTGCGCGCAACACACAGTAGCACTCACTCGCAAATTTCCCTCGCACGGTCGCCTCCCCTCTCCCTCACACTCACTCGCACATGAAGGGCTGCGGTTTCTAGGCTAACCGTGGCCCTTCCTATCCCGCCCATTTCAACCTGTGAGTTTTGCGCGCAACACACAGTAGCACTCACTCGCAAATTTCCCTCGCACACTCGGCCTCCCTCTCCCTCATACTCACTCGCACACTCACTCCTCTCCCTCACACTAACTCGCACTGCCCCTAACGACCATCACCGGAGCACCGACACATCGCCGGAGCGCCGTCCCATCGCAGGTGCACACTTCTTCTTCTCTTCTCTCGGCATTGCCCGAGCTCCTTCTTCTTCTCTTCTCTCAAGGCGCACCTTGACGCCACCACCACCACCACTCTTGCATTGTCGGTAATTCCCCTCTCACTCTCTCTCCTCTTTTTTTATTTAATTTCTCTTCTATTTTGTGTTGTAAAATGTGATTGTAGGGGGTGGGAGAGGGCTTGTGGAGGGTGGGTAGGGGGGTGGGGAGTCTTTGGGCGGGGATGGGGGATGGTGGGGAGGCTGGGCATGGGGTGGGGGAGGGCGGGGGATCTTTGGAAAGGGGTGGGGGAGGGCTGGGGAGGCTGGGCATGGGGTGGGTGAGGGCGGGGGATCTTTGAAGGGGGTGGGGGAGGGCTGGGGAGGTTGGGCATGGGGTGGGGGAGGGCGGGGGATCTTTGGAAAGGGGGTGGGGGATGGGTGGGGAGGGTGGGCATGGGGTGGGGGAGGGTGGGCATGTGGTGGGGGAGGGCTGGGGAGGCTGGGCATGGGGTGGGGGAGGGCGGGGGATCTTTGGAAAGGGGGTGGGGGGAGGGTGGGGAGGCTGGGTATGGGGTGGGGGAGGGCGGGGATCTTTGGACGAGGGGGTGGGGGAGGGCTGGGGGAGGGTGGATAGGGGTGGGTGAGGCATTGTTGTAAGTTGTAACACATGTTTGGTATCACTACTATCTTTCATTTTCTTTTTTGTTTTATAATGTAACTATGTAGATTTTTAGGCTTCGGAAACGAAAATTAAAGGTCATTTTACGCCTACATGGCAATGAGGATTGCGGTGGGGGCGGTAGTGGCGGTGGTGGTGGGGGGCGTTGTAAATGTGGAGAGTCGGGTCACATGGCAATCGAAAGCCCATCCGGTGCTCTCCACATTTATAACGGTTTCAACTCCGCCGCTACCGGTGATGGGCATTCCATTGCCATGTGACACGATTCTCGGGTCATTTTAGGCCTATTTTAGCCTTTTCGCTTCCGAATCGTACTTACCGAGTCATTTAACCCCAAATTCTTTTTGAACATGATTATACGAGATATAATGTAACTATTGTGTAGATTTTTAGGCTTGCATTTGTTCTTGGTTGCATTTCGGGAACGAAAAGGTCATTTTAGGCCAAATTTTGCCTTTTCGCGTCCAATTCGTACTTATCGAGTCATTTAACCCCAAATTCTTTTTGAACATGATTATATGAGGTATAATGTAACTATTGTGTAGATTTTTAGGTTTGCAATTGTTGTAGGTTAAATTTTGGGAACGAAAAGGGCATTTTAGGCCTATTTTAGCCTTTTCGCTTCCAAATCCTCCCCTCCCCCCACCTGCACACCCCCCCCCCTCCCCTCCCCCCCACTGCACGCCCCTCCCCTCCCCCTGCTGCCCCTCCTCTCCCCCTTGCCTGACCCCTCTCCCCTCCCCCCCACCGCTGACCCCCTCCCTCCCCCTGCCCTCCCCCTCCCCCCTGCACAGCCCCTCCCCCTCTTGCCTGACCCCTCCCTCCCCTCCCCTCCCCCACCTGCACCCCCTCCCCCCTCGCACGGCCCCTCCCCCCACTTGCCACGCCCCTCCCTTCCCCCACTGCCACGGCCCCCTCTCCTCCCCCTGCTTGCCCCTCCCCCCCCCCGCACTGACCCCCTCCCTCCCCCTGCTGCCCCCTCCCCCTGCCACGCCCCCTCCCCCTCTTGCACGGCCCCTCCCCTCCCCCCTGCACACCCCTCCCCCCCCCCTTTGCACAACCCCCTCTCCTCCCCCTGCTTGCCCCTCCCCTCCCCCCCTACCTGACCCCTCCCTCCCCCTGCTTGCCCTCCCTCCCCCCCTGCCGACCCTCCCCCTCTTGCCTGACCCCTCCCCTCCCCTCCCCCTGCTTTGCCCCTCCCCTCCCCCGCACTGCCCCCCCCCCTTTGCCACAGTCCCTCCCCCCTGCACACCCCCTCCCCTCCCCCCAGCTGCCCGACCCCCTCTCCTCCCCCCTGCTGCCCCTCCCCCCTGCCTGCCCCTCCCCTCCCTCCCACAGCTGCCAGTCCCCCTCCCCCCCCCCCGCACCTGCACCCCCTCCCCTCCCTCCCCCTCCCCTCCCTGCCCTTCTTGCCCTCCCTCCCTCCCTCCCCTCCCCTCCCCGCACTGCCGCCCTTGCACCACAGAACCCCCCCCCACACCCCACCCCCTTAGTGGCAATGTTAATTTTAATTTTTTGTTATATTAATGCATTATTTGTACAATTTCAGGGAGATGGCGGATGTGCATACGGATAACACCACAAGTGGTGCTGAACACACTACCGAGGATGAGTCTTTCGATGCGAGAAAGGAACGGGGTAAATTGTCTCGATTTCGTCGTGAAGAGATAAATGCACAAATGCCTAGGAAGTCATTGGCGACGAAAAAGAGAAAAGGAAGGGGACCTACAAAGTCACTAGGGAAACACACAAATATGACTTTGGAGTACGATAACATGGGTCAACCTTGTGGAAAGTGGCGTCAAAAGTATGGCATGCAAGTTGGCATTTACATGCATAAACTCTCCATTTTGCACTCATGGAAAGAGGTGCCCGAGGGATTGAAGCGGTGTCTATGGGAAGATACCATGGTAAGCTTCAAGTACAATAACGTTTAGTTTCTTAATTATTTAGTTAAATATATGTGTAATATTACTTATAGCATATAAATTACAACATTTGCGAAAACTAATTTGTGAACTGCGTTTTTTGTAGAATCAATTCAATATCGAAGATGATGAAGCCAAGAAGAATGTATTTCTATCCGTGGTTGCCCCGATGAAAGCGCAATTGAGGTTGCTTTGGGGGAGCAACAATTCCACTACCTTGAGGACTCATCGACATTCATTTCAAAGGTTGATATTAAAGAATTCTTATGTGGGGTAGAGTTGAATGTTTCCATGATACAAACATTCATGAGGTAATACATAAGTATATAAATTAAATATACATATACATATATATGCCTTAAGTAGTTTTCAAATCCATAATAAGTAATTGTTGGTTTACTTTTAATATAATCAATATAATTTCTCAGGTTATTATACAATGAATTGCTTGCAACATCTAGTGCAATGTTTGGTTGGTTATGTCCAAACATAATACGAGATGACAATTGCTTACAAAACAAAGCCGAAGTGAAAGAGTATCTCGACATGAGTTTCAAAGCATCATCTCGTTTTGGATATCATCAGATCATTCTTGTTCCTTATATTGAAAAGTATGCTTGTTAAACTCGCTTTACTATTATTATTCGATACTTAAATTGACCTATTAATTGTTCTACGATTAATAATAACTATATTTTCTTGTTGTAGGGCTCATTGGACACTTGCTTGCGATATGTTTGTCACGTAACGAAGTCTACCACTTTGATTCTTTGCGTCGACAACCACCACGGACCTTACTAATCAAATCATTGTTAAATAGGTAGCCTAATCGAAACTCAATATATGCGCACTTATTAATATTACACATTATTCATCATCTTTAAATATATAAACAGTTAGTACATCTAATCTTATAATAATGTTGTTGATGTAGTGTGATGAAGCATATTAGTGCAACGGGACTTCGAGCACCAAAAGCTCCTGTTTGGATATCGATCGAGGTAACATGACTAATTTATTCGTCCTTATATAGAAACACTTTTAGCCACATACTACACATCTAATTAACATGAATGTCATTGGATGCATCCTTTGGTGAACATTTAGTGTCCGCAACAAGAAGATGGACTTGCATGTGGCTATTACGTGCCGAGGTACATGTTCGATATCGTCAACCGGTGCACTAACGCCGATGATCTTCAAAAGGTATGTAACTTATTAGTATATGTTAGTTTAGATTAGATCGATTGGTAATAGGTATTAATTGGTTTAGAAACCAAAGTAGCACATGCATATATTTGGGAACGAAAATGTCATTTCTAGGCCTATTTTTGCCTTTTACGCTTCCAAATCGTATTTATCGAGTCATTTAACCCCAAATTCATTTTTAACATGATAATATGAGGCATAATGTAACTATTGTGTAGATTTTTAGGTTTGCAATTGTTGTAGGTTGAATTTTGGGAACGAAAAGGGCATTTTAGGCCTATTTTTGCCTTTTCGCGTCTAATTCGTACTTATCGCTTCATTTAACTCCATTTTCTTTTTCAATATGATAATATAAGGTATAATATAACTAGTGTGTAGAGTTTTAGGCTTGCATTTGTTTTTGATTGAATTTCGGGAAGGTATATGTCATTTTTAGAACTACTAACTACGGTACGTAAATGATTGAATTCTTATATTATGTGTTTATTCCTTGGTTGTTTTGCAAGGTTTATATGAATAACACACCACGTTTGAGGGCCTTCACCACAGACGAATTACATGAAGTTCGAGATAAGTTGGCGTCCCACATTTGCGATGATTGCTTATGATACATCTACTAGTTTGTATTAATTCTATGTACATTTTTCACATTATTAAATATATACATATTTAAAGTTAATTATTATATTACGTTCAAAAACTTGTCATATATTATTATTGCAATTTGATCGTTTTTTTTTTTGTGTCGAAGGGAGGTTTTGGGTGGGGGGTGGGGTGGGGAATTTGTCATGGTGGGTCGGGGGCCGGGCTATGGGTTTGGTTGGGTCTTTGGGGTGGCTGGCAGCAATCGGTGGAGGAGGTGGCGAGAGGGTGGGGTGGGGTGGGGGTGCGGGGGAGTGAAGGGGGGGGGGGGGGGGGGCAGGTGGCGGGGGCGGGGCGGGGGTGCGGGGGTGGGCGGGTGTGGGGTGGGGGGTGGGGGATGGGGGTGGGAGTGCGGGGGTGGGCGGGGGGGTGGGGGGTGAGGGGGGGGGGGGTGGGCGGGGGGTGGGGTGTCTTTGGGGCGCGGGGTGGGCGGGGGTGGGGGAGTCTTTGGGGTGGGCGGGGGTGGGGTGTCTTTGGGGTGAGCGGGGGGTGGGGTGTGCGGGGCGCGCGGGGAGTGGGCGGGGGGTGGGGGGAGTCTTTGGGGTGGGCGGGGGGTGGGGGTGAGGGGGGCGCGGGGGTGGGCGGGGGTGGGGGGGTCTTTGGGGTGGGCGGGGGTGGGGTGTCTTTGGGGGCGGCGAGGGGTGGGCGGGGGTGGGGGAGTCTTTGGGGTGGGCGGGGGTGGGGTGTCTTGGGGCGCGGGGGTGGGCGGGGGTGGGGTGTCTTTGGGGGGCGGGGGTGGGCGGGGGTGGAGGGTGCAATTTATTTTTTTTTTTAAAAAAATTTGAATGTGAAGGGGCTGCGGTTTTAAGCCTAAACCGCAGCCCTTCACTTAAATAGGGCTGCGGTTTAGGCTTAAAGCTGCGACCCTTCGTATAGAGAAGGGTTGCGGTTTAAGCGAAAACGCGGCCCTTCAAGCTTATAAGGGCTGCGTTTTTGGCCTAAACCGCGGCCCTTCGTTGTGAAGGGTCATGCGGCTAAAAACTCTGGCCCTTCTTTATCTATTGAAGGGCTGCTATGGAAAGGGCTGCTGGTCAAAAAAGCAGCCCTTAGGGCTGTTTTGACCGCAGCCCTTCCTTGTTTTTTCACTAGTGGTGCCCGTCCGATGCCAATTAAACTATAAAATTGAATTACAATATTCTTGTAGTATCATGCTAGGAATGATTATTATTATTCTATTTATGTTTAATGTGTTATTTAACTGTTTATGTACGTACTCAGCATAGCTGATTGTTTGTTATTTGTGATGTTTGTTGACCTGTGATGAACCATTGATGCTACAATGGGGAGTAGACTAGGTGTGTTGGTGTTGCTGCATGATGTTGAGCATACGGGGGATAGATCTTAGTCTTGAAAGTTTAAAGCGTTTTAATTAAGCATTATAAGACTATTATGATTTACTTAATTAGTTGTGGTTTGAATAAAAAGGGATCCTTGGTGATTCCCGAGTTGTAGTTTAACGTAAACATTTCATTTCCGCTGCAATGTAGTTTTCTAAATAAGAAGTTGTTAACATTTTGATTTTATTATGCCTTGCGTTTCACCGCGGCGGTAACACTCCCAAAGTTGATGCAAAGTAGTTTAGACGTGTATGGATTTTGGGGGTGTTACAATCTTAGAGTATCATGTTTTCAACAAGTTTTTTTTTTGGGCACCATAGGAAAATAATTTTTTTTCTTGATCCTCGATTTGTATTGAACAACTTTCGGTTTTTGTTTGGAAATCATTGTTAGGTCTATGACTTGGTGATTCGTCTAATTGGCTATGTTCTAAGGTTATCTTTTGAGGAACTAAGGGAAGGGGAGTGTATTATTAACTTAAATCAAGTTCCGCTAAGGACAAAATTCATTAAGAAAGTTTGCGACAAAGATACATTTATTACCCATAGAAGGAAGAAGTCTAACCTTACTATGAGCCACCGTATTTTACACTCTTTTGACATGAGAAAAAAGCAGTTAACCAACCTTTTTAATGTCTTCTATAATTAAGTCTTCATAAGCACAACCAACATCAGGCTTCAGTAGCTTCTTCACAACACCAAGAGCATCGGATTCCAAGATGACTTGTGAATAACCCAAGCTGCTTGCAATAACCAAGCTAAGGCGCACAACATCAAGTTCAGCTATAGGAGCATCCCAGTGGGTTTGGCACTATAACACAGCAGCAACCAACACCTCTCTTTTCCAGTCACTCCCCCACCAAACCCAAATCCCAATCCAACCAGGCCGCTACCTATAAGAGCAGTGAGTTAAACTTGGTAATACCTTCATTTGGAGGAAGCCATTGAGGCAAAGAAGGCATTGTACACATAATAGAGGGAAGGAATACATGGTGAGCATAATCACAGTAGTCATTCACAAAATTCACGAAACCCACAACAAGGATTACAATGACCTTTTCCTTACGACAATGCCATACAACCCAAGCCAAAGCCATTATACCACACACCTCTTTTTTCCCCAACTTTTCAAAAAGTAACGCTAATATAACCTTAAAGGAATCAGCAGGATGATTATCCTGAAACAAAGTATTGTGTTGTTCTTTTGGGTACCAAGTTATTAACATCACAATTGCAGTTAATGTGGCTTTTCTTAAGCCATGTTTTATAAGACAATTCAGGAAGGGCAACTCTTACTAGATGAAATTTCAAATGTTTGATTAGTCGTTTGAAGTGGACAGTGGACACTCTCCTCTTCTCCTGTTTTCACTCTCCATTCTCTTATATCAACAGGGAGCATTCAGTGTGACTAATTATATAAATGGCAGATTATGGTCAAGAACAGGTACAACAGGTAAACATACTTTACAAATTTATTGTTTGATGGTATTATAGAATCTCAATAATCATTGTTTTTACTCATTACTAAAATCTTGTTCGATTGCGGAAAGATGAGATATTTTATTAATGATGAGGTGCCTCTACCACCTGAAGCTCCTGCCATAGCCATATCGTGTTTATCAATCATTTTCGTTCGACTGTTAAATATCCCAATAGGGTTACATTAGGTGTTCCGGAGCTTCCCTTGAATAAAGAGATTTCCAAAGTACCGTTGCCTAATGTTGATGTTGAGACTGACCCTGAGCACGTTGGTTTGGCATTGGGGACCGAAGAGTCTACTATGAAAGAAGAAAAACATTATGCAGGGGTGATAGGAGAGGCTGAGGCAAAGGCAGAGCTAAGGGGGTAAACATGAGGACAAGGAAAAAGAGAAATTATGGGCATATGCACTTGTTTCTTTGACACTTGATCAACAAATGATTTTACTTCTGTTGAGATGTCAGAAAAGGTGGTGGGAGTTCAGTGTGGACGGTAATATGCTTTTTGCCAGGGTTTACCACTTGGATTTTCCGAATCCTATGTAGAAATGACTGAAGGTGGCAATTTGCAAGTATCAGTTGGGTGTTTTCAGCTATTGGATGTTTTTCACATCTTTGTTGATCCAACGAATCGTAATACGAGGGAGAGAGACATCTTCTGCAATCATGGCTGCAAGTACCTTCGAATGTGCGCGTATAATCATATTATCTGAAGAGTTTGGTGCTACGTTGGAGGATGATGCTGCATTAGCGCTTCTTATTGATGGCAAAAGTAAGGATTTGATGAACAATTAGAAAAAAGTTTGTCAACAAAGTCATTAAGAACTCTGGTCTGGAAGATAGTAAAAAGGAAATGAAAGATGTTTTGGATGAAAACAACAAGCCGCTTGTCGATATACTAGTAGAAAATGGTATGAAACTGGTACGGGATGTTCATCTAGCCTACGATTTGTTGCTCGCTGAAGAGGATGAAGAGTCATATTTTAATTTGCTCCATTGCCTCCATATAAGTACTTATTGTTGATCATTTGCTTTAATTCAAAAGAATATTGAAATTCTTTTCAATTATTTCAAGTTCTAAGCAAAGTGGGACAAGCAAGTCAAAAAAGTTGAGCACATGAGTTGAATTCAAAACTTGTTGAGAAGAATTTCCCTCTTATGTCTGGGGTTGAATGATTCTGGTGGAGTCAGTTAGGCAAACTAAATTTTGGTGTTATAGTGCGGGAGCTGAGTATTTTTGTATCTGATATAAACAATTTAAGTAAATTTTGCATATGTAGTCAAATGAGCAGAACAGTAGGACATATTCAATTTGTTTGTTACCATTTGACAATTGCTATTTTATCTAATGATTTATATTATATTTATTTTTACTAATACATTTCTTTAAAAAGTAATTTGCTTTGAGAGGGTACATAGATTTGAGGCGTGGAATATTAGACATATTCCTCGAGGCGGCATGAAGTTGGATAACCTCGTTGCAAAAGTATGGTTGACGATGATCATTTTGGGACCGAAAATCGAAACATCAAAAAAATTGGCCCAAACAATATTCTACTTTTTTCGGTCCGGACCAAAAAATCGAAACTTAAAAAAAAGGTTGAATATTTTTAAAAGTGTATAAAAGTAGAATTTAGTTTTATTCAACAAATATTCAACTTTGTTATGTATATATATATTAATTTTTATCAGTAAATGCTCTCTTCATTTCATTTTAGCGGCTTCATTCACTTAAGGCACGCTTTTTAAAAAGAGCAAAGGAAACCAGAGAAAATATTATTTCAATTGTCAATAAGAAGTTCTAATTGATTAAATTTTGTTGAATTAGTAAAAATAATTTGAGTGTGATACGGCAAATCAAGTTGAAGAGGATGAGACTTAATCATCTTTGTAAATAACTAATATAATTAAAAATACGTGACTTGGCTTAAGCCAACAACAAAAAATGCAGCCACATGTACCAATGATACGAAGTCATCAACAACAAAAATATACGTGTGAAGATTCGAACACGCAACCTCTCATTTGAAATACGAACACACTAACCAATTATTCTACAATATTTTTTTGGTTTTTATGGGGATAAAAAAATAAAACTTACATCTAAGAAAAGTATTTAAATTTATGATAACTTATAAAAGTTTTAAATTTCCTCCATTAATACCGTTGTTTTAAATCCCTTCTCTACTAACTTATATAGCTGGTTTTCCACCTCTATTCAACCTTAACCACTAATTCTAGAATGGCATTGCATTCATTCATTTTTCGTAACTGAAGCCTCCTCCATTCCATCGTCTATACTACATCCTTTGTAACTGATGTTGATCCTATTTCCTTATCTCCTAACTTATGTAGCTGATTACTTTTGGAGTTACTGTACAATTGCTACATGATTCTAGCTTATTTTCATTTTAATCTGTTGGTCCCGGTTTCCCAAATTGAATTCCAAATTATAAATTGTCGGGTTTATTGTTTGCTACCGCTTTGCTTGATTTTTGTCAGGATTTTGATTGAAGTTTTTTTATTCCAGGCGTCATAGAGTCAAAGAGTGTCATACACAAACCCCATTGGAGTATTGTACTTCTTCTTGAACATATTAGATTGTTAATTTTTCATTTCTCTATAATTTGATTGTCACACATTATTGAAGGTAGTGTATCGTAGATGTAAACTTTGTTGATGTATGCTTATATCTAAAGCTCCATGAATTCATATTCAATCACTTATAAATTTGTTTTCCAAATCAATGGCATGTCAAGAAATTATAAAGAAAGACTACAACAAAGGGGATATAAGTGCAATCAAGAATTTATTGTTCTGATTATGCTATGTTGTGCTAGAACTTAGGAACTTTGATCGATTTTAATGATTTCATGGTTTAACGTATTTTGATTATAGATTCTAATGAACTAAATAGCTACTTTAAACTCATTCCTATTTATATCATAGAGGTATCATGTACATTTCTAACTATTCTTTATTCATATCACAAAAAATTATTGTGTCAATGCTTTATTTGTTTCTCTTACAAATTGTTAATCTTATAGATTACTTAAATATTAGTACTCGACTATTTATTTAATGATATAAAGTAACTACCTATTGCAGGCTTTTGTAGGCAAGCGACTTCAAAACACAAGATAAAAAGCCCTTATAATAGAAAAGTGTGAAGACACATAGACAACCAAATATCTTTTCAACTGTACCATTTGCATCGACGTAAACTTCAAGAAGGCAAGAACAAGTGTTGTGAAGCCGATGCGAATAGTTTGAATTCAATCTAAAATTGTTTGGAGTCTATATATAACTTATTAATCCATAGTTAAAATGTTTGTCTAAGGAGAATTTAGACAATGTTTCTCTTTTGAATTAAGTTTGGAACAGAAGTTTACATCAATGCAGAAAAAATGATAGTAGGTATATTTTGTACTTTTCGGATAACAATATCTCATATTAATTTATTGTTAGATAACATAAAATGATGAAAAAAATCATTATAAAAAGTCTGATAAACTAAATTACGGATATACATAACTTAGGGCATCATCCCAAGGCAATAAACTAGTTCAATTTCATTGAGGAACTTAAGATCTTGAATTAAAAAACAATATCCAAGATCTCATCAATTCTCATTCATAATAGGAATTCAAATTCTTACATTCTTGTGAAGACTATCCTAACTACAATTTCATCACACACACATACTCTTACTTTCATATTACAAGATCTGGTTACAACTTACAAGCTGTACAATATAAGTATATACCCCAATGTATTTAGTTGTTTATAAAGAGAAAGGGGAGTGTTTTTTCCCCTCTTTAGGGACTCATATGTGGTTAGCCTTTCATCATCATATTTACATTTAGCTATCTAATCCTTGTTTACATAAAGGACAGCAGGATATAATCCTGAGCCATTGGTCCACACATTTTTTGTGGAAAATATGAGAACATGGCAATTGCCTTATCTCTTCTTTGTCCTTGTACTTTGCCAGGCATATACAACAATCCTGCGAGATTAATTAAGCACGTAATAGTAATGTCAGCGGTAATTTCAGCTCCTCTTTGTGTACATAGGACTATAGGAGCACAATAACATCTAAACTGCACCGAGTGCACAAGAATTATTAGGTTTTTTCCTTTTCTTTTCAATGATGTCCAAATTCTGAAAAGAAATTTGTATTTTTATCGGCCTAACTATATACATTCTCCATTTAGGAATTGGGGTTGGCTCAAGTGGCTGACAAACCCAAGCATTTGCTTGGGATTTAAGGGGGAGGGGGGTTTGGGGGTGACTGGCTTGTGATTAGCCTCTGGGTGGGGGCTTTGTGCGAGGGTAGCTTAGAGGATTTCTTATTACCAATTTTTTTAAAAAAAATATACATTATCCATTTTTTATTAGTTGCAATACTTTACTTTTACATTATTCATACAATTGATATTGACTTAATTATTTTAACGAATATATAAAAAGAAATTTAAGTATTTGAGATGTTGATTGACCTCAATGTATGTTCTTATAATATCATTACTAATAGATAGCAAACGATATTAATGATTAAAGTTATATATTCAGAAGCACGAACTGACGAAAGTCAAGACATTGCAACTCATTAATATTAAAAAATAGAGGAGGTATATGACTTACCGGATTGTCCTTGGCAGGGGAGGGTTTCTCAGCATCTAAGCTGCTGTCAATAAGTTTATATCTCCAGCAAAGTAACTGTGAAATTTGATCATCAGAGGCCCCCTTTTCAGCAGAACCCAAGCTCATATTATACCCAATGAAGCTACTAACTAATGGAACACAAATGCAAAGCAGAAGAAAGAGAAGGAAAGGGAAGGAGTATGTTATGGCATTCCAAGCCAATATGATTATGCAAAGGATGTGAAGCTTCGGAGCCCGGTTGTAGGAACCGAATCGCGAGTCGAACATCCACACATTTCCCATCACAAACCACATTGCAAAGAACAAGTCTAGGGATGCCCTGCATTTGTTCACCAAATGCAAACCCCTGCTCAAAATACCAAAAACAGGATGGTATATATGTAAGTTATCTTATGTTAGAATATTAAGATGTAATAATGTTTTGTGTGGTGGAATGTATAATAAGGTAAAAGTTAACCACCAATTTTAGTTATCTATATGAGCTAATCACATCCATGACAATTTAGTAATTAATTTCCATAAATTCCCTAAGTTGGCATGCATGCATGTTGATGATCTATGCTACAAATCCTTGCACTTCTTCAGAATTATTTTGGCACTAAACCTTTTGTTTTCTTACTACAATGGTTAGTAGACCTGTCAAGTAGATTAATCAAACCTATCGAGTAGGGTAAACAAATCCATACTCATCAAATTAACCATAATTGGGTTATTTTTCGGATTATTTTAGGTTTCTAGTCGAAATATATTGTATGATAAACGCTTTATTTTCCGAACATATTTTTATGGGGTTTGTGGGTCGGCTAAAATTATAATGGGAAGAATGCGGGGCTACTAAATACTATTGTTAGTTAAGTCCTAGGTTCATAAGGTACAATTTTCTTAAGTACGCAAGAAAAGACAATACGTGATGTACTAGCTACTTGATGAGTAGTAATTGTGAATTTCAAACATAATAAGTACCTTGATTCTTCATTGTTTCTCTGCTGTTCCAAATCAGAAAAGTTTAGGCCATCATCTCCTTGTCCCAAATGGTAATGTCTATACCTCCAAAAGAGGATGAAAAGACTCATAACACAACCAAAATCATACCCAACAATCCATATTCTCATAGGCCACACAGGCCTCTCTGCCTTTGAAACAAAAAGAGTGATCATAGTAATGCAAATTTGTACTATAAGTGTTACAAATTCAAGCATCATCC
The DNA here is from genome assembly GCA_947648045.1 of Beta corolliflora. Taxonomy (NCBI): domain Eukaryota; kingdom Viridiplantae; phylum Streptophyta; class Magnoliopsida; order Caryophyllales; family Amaranthaceae; genus Beta; species Beta corolliflora. Next base: position 90,560 of record CANSZD010001461.1, read on the forward strand.
ACCCACACGAATGAAAAGGGTTGGCTCCAAGGTGAGATGTTGATCCATTTTGGTAATGAAAAACCCTTCTAAGGAAAGTAAACCACTTTGCTCTTGATACTCTCATTGCAATCCTTACTACCATTGAAGTTGGAATTTCTCTTACCGGCCTCATTATTTGATCATGCGTAGCACCTCCATGCGCGTTCTCTCCATCTTCTTCTCGTGCTTCAACACGTGAAAAACTCGATGATGAAAATAAAACATGCTTAGAAAACCCCATAGGTTGAAATGGAATTAATGTACTATTTTCGATGTATGAGCTAAAACTCAAGAACTCGAGTTTATTTGCTTCATCGATTTTTAGGTCCTAGAGATATTCGTACTTCATAGATTGTAGAATTGAAGAGTATTTAATCTTGTGTTACGTTAAAGAAAGGTGATATTTGAAGAATAAGATAGGAAGGTGAAGTTGGGTTTTTAATTAGATGGTGACCAACAACCCAACAGAACACCCTTTGCTTTGATAACAAGAGAATACATGAGGTTTAAGTACTGCCACAAGAGGAATTGGTGAGGAATGATATATGAAGAAATAGACGTAAAGGGAAAATTCTAAAACAATTGTTGGCCTAACGAGTATAAATAAACTTTGTTCATAAATTAAAGCAAGAAATTAATAAATCATATAAAGCTATACTTTTCTGTAATTGAGCTTATAGAAAGTAGTTAGGATCTGGGTTTGATTTGGTTGAATGGAATTGTCAGAGATGGTTTAGTAAACCAAGTTTAATGCATGATTAACATTTTTGTGTCATTTTCAAGGATTAATTTGAGTTTTTGGCGAGTTTAGAGGGTGTTTAAGGTGAACTGAGTTGGCCACCTAATCCAACGAACAAGTAGTTTGGATTATATTGCCTTCATATATTAGTCTGGCCCTCCTTCCTAAGATGATATATGCACCTGGAGTAAGTAGTCTATCATATACTTCCTCCGTTCCAAAATAAGTGAAACACTTCTCTCATTTATGTGAGAGCTTTTTGAGACAAGTATTTCACTTATTTTGGAACGGAGGAAGTATACTACGTCTTTTTTTTTTTTTTGCTATGTCCTTGTCATGATTTTTACAACAAAATATGGTTGAGATTTGTGTCATTCTCGGTCCGACCCAATTTATCTGTTACACTGTCCTTTTTAAATTATCCCGGTTTATATGTCACATATTATTTTTAGTAATCATTTTTTGTATATAGCTAAGCTTTACATCCATTCATTCACTTCTTTATCTCTACTTTTTCACTATCTTAAGAACTTGTTTAGTTTTTTTTGGACGTGTAAGAACTTGTTTAGTTAAAGTAGAGTATAACCCCACTTTTTTTATCCAATAATAACTATCCTAAAGTATATTTTAATGGTAAAGTGGCTTATTATGCAATATGCATGGGTGAGGTAAATTGGTAAAATAGGATAGTCTTACAAAAAAAAAATTAAAATGGTGTATTGGAAGTAAAGACTCAGTCAATGAAAATTATAAAGTCAAATCCCACATAAGACAAAAAAAACAAAGTGGATAAGTTGTATAAATTATACCTAAAGTTTAAAATAAGTTTGAATGAGTGTGATATGAGTTTGAGATAATTATGAACAATATAATCTAAATAAAAGTTAGTGGAAAATTATCGTGACGAATTGAGAAAATTCTTAAAGATAAATTTACCTTAAAAATTGTGTCGAATTATAAGTTATGGAATTGGTAATTTACGATTGCAAAGTTGATTATTAATCCACTAATAATTTATACTTCCTCTATCCCTAAATAAGTGTTAAATTCAAATTTTCACGTAATTCAATGCACTTCTTTGATCATCAATATTTATAATTGTGCACAAGTAAAAATTATAAAAAGTTGATATTTTCAAAAAGTATACATTGAGACGAATGTAGCAGATTCACTTGTGTTTTTCTTTTATATAATAGCAAGAAAATAGAGTCAAAGTTAGTCGATGAATAGTGTCAATTTTTTCAACGAAACACTTATTAGGAATGCACTTAGATCTATTTTAGTGTCCCAATCCAAACCTGACCAAGTTGGTCTCCATCATTTTCTATTTTTCTTAATGATCTTTTGGGATTTGTAAGGGAGAAATGGAAAGAAAGTTGGTCACCATCTCCTCTCTCAATTCCACTAAAAAAATGGCGACCAAGCCCATCGTCATGGATGAGGGTTGATCCTTGGTAGAGACACTCTTCTTCGAGAAATAATGCTTGCTATCATTGGGCCTTGATAAGGAAATAATCTCTTATTGTGATTATATTTGGGTTTAGGTGATCCAAGGATTATGGTTTGTACTGGTCCAAAGTGTTACGGGCCAATCCCTTGACGAATTAAAAAAAAAAGGTGTCATGAGATGTCTACATTTATTACATTGTGACAACTTTAGCAAGGTTGTATACTCACTTTATTATTTTTTATTTGAGAGTATTCATAATTTAGGATGGACACACAATTCTCCCCTCTCCTCTTATATAATAGAGATATCCTATATACTACGACTATTTAGATAAATTAGTTTATTGACCCGTGCGATGCCCCGGTTATATGTTGGGGCTACGTTTAAGTAATCAAAGATAGCTAATGTTATTTCAATAATTAGGGATAATGAGAGGGTGTATAATATGGAGTAAATACCCAAATTTTCAGTTATACAGTCTAAGTATTAATTTCATTTCAGTATTTTATGGGTAATAAGGGTGTAATCTGGGGGGGGGTGAATTACTTTAATTTTCAGATAAGAAATTCAAATTACAATTAATTGAAGTTCTTCAAGAAAAAATACAAAATATTGTGTATCATCCGATGGCTAAACATAATCTTCATCTCGTCATTGGTGAGGACAATTGGGGATGTTCAAGATGAAACAAAGGATTCTATTGAAGTCGGAGGTTTGGAGGAAGAAGTTGTCATGTATGAGGCTTTTTGAGGCAACGCAAATGGTGTCAAGCACCTTGGCTATGTTACAAGTCATCTCGGCACTCCTAAGAACGTTTCTGGATAAAAATATGACCGTGCCCGAAGAAGTCCCAAAATACCCAAAACCAGCCAAAATTGTAGGTTATAATACACGCTTTCGGACTTTCCCGGGACCCGAGCTCTGGACGCCATGGGATGCCTCCTAGGGACATAGGAGGTCACTGGAAAGCAGTCTCATGACTTGGAACGAATATATGGATGTTTTTACGTTCATTTCTAGGCAATTTTGAGTTTCACGAGAATTGAACAAATGGGGTGTTTAGAGGCTTTTTGAGGCAACGCAAATGGTGTCAAGCACCCTGGCTATGTTACAAGTCATCTCGGCACTCCTAAAGACGTTTCGAGACAAAAATATGACAGGGCTCGGAGAAATTCCAAAATGCCCAAAAATGACCAAATTGAAGGTTATATAATAAACGCTTTCGGAATATCCCGGGGCCAGAGCTCCGGACGCCGTGGGATGCCTCCTAGGGACTAGGGAGGTCATTGGAAAGGAATCCCATGGCTTGGAACGAATATATGAATGCTTTTACGTTCATTTCTAGGCAATTTTGGGTTTCACGAGAAATGAACAAATGAAGTGTTTAGATGCTTTTTGTGGCAACGCAAATGGCGCCGAGCACCCGGGCTACGTTACAAGTCATGTCGGCACCCCTAAGAACGTTACGGGAGAAAAATATGATCGGGCCCGGAGAAGTTCCAAAATGCCCCAAAAACAACCAAAATTGAAGGTTATAATAAACGCTTTCGGACTTTCTCGTGGCCCGAGCTCCGGACGCCATGGGATGGCTCTTAGGGACATGGGAGGTCATTGGAAAGAAGTCTCATGGCTTGTAATGAATATATGGATGCTTTTACGTTCATTTCTTGGCAATTTTGGATTTCACGAGGAATGAGCAAATGGGGTGTTTAGAGGCTTTTTGAGGCAACGCAAATGGTGTCAAGCACCTTGGCTATGTTACAAGTCATCTCGGCACTCCTAAGAACGTTTCGGGTTAAAAATATGACCGGTCTCGGAGAAGTCCCAAAATAACCAAAAACAGCCAAAATTTTAAACACCTTGGCAATAATACACGCTTTCGGAATTTCCGGGGCCCGAGCTCATGACGCCGTGGGATGCCTCCTAGGGACATGGGAGGTCATTGGAAAGGAGTCCCATGGTTTGGAACGAATATATGGATGCTTTTACGTTCATTTCTAGGCAATTTTAAGTTTCACGAGAAATGAACAAATGGGGTGTTTAGAGGCTTTTTTGAGGCAACGCAAATGGTGCCAAGCACCCGGGCTACGTTACAAGTCATGTCGGCATCCCTAATAACGTTTCGGGATAAAATATGACCGGGCCCGAAGAAGTCCAAAATGCCCCCAAAAGAGCCAAAATTGAAGGTTACAATACACGCTTTCGGGCTTTCCCGGGGCCGAGCTTCGGACGTTGTATGGGATGCCTCTTAGGGACATGGGTGGTCATTGGAAAGAAGTCCCATGACTTGGAACGAATATATATATGCTTTTACGTTCATTTCTAGGCAATTTTGGGTTTCACGAGAAATGAACAAATGGGGTGTTTAGAGGCTTTTTTAGGCAACGCAAATGGCACGAATCACCCAGGCTACGTTATAAGTCATGCCGACACCCCTAGGAACGTTTCGGGAGAAAAATATGATCGGGTCAGGAGAAGTCCCCAAATGCTCCCAAAAGCCAAAATTAAAGGTTATAATACACACTTTCGGATTTTTTGGGTCCCGAGCTCGGGCGCCATCTCATGGCTTGGAATGAATATATGGATGCTTTTACGTTCAATTCTAGGCAATTTTGGGTTTTACGAGAAATGAACAAATGGGGTGTTTAGAGGCTTTTTGAGGCAACGCAAATGGCGCTAAGCACCCGGGCTACATTACAAGTCATGTCGGCACTCCTAAGAACGTTTCGGGAGAAAATTATGACCGAGGCTCGCAGAAACCCCAAAATGCCCCAAACACGGCCAAAATTGAAGGTTATAATATACGCCTTCGGACTTTCCGGGGCCCTAGCTCCGGACACCATGGGATGCCTCCTAGGGACATAGGAGGTCATTGGATAGCGATCCTATGGCTTGGAACGAATATATGGATGCTTTTACGTTCATTTCTAGGCAATTTTAGTTTTCACGAGAAATGAACAAATGGGTTGTTTAGAGGCTTTTTGAGGCAACGCAAATGGCACCAAGCACACGGGCTACGTTATAAGTCATGCCGGCACCCCTAGGAACGTTTCAGGAGAAAAATGAGACTGGGCCCGGAGAAGTCCCCAAATGCTCCAAAAACAGCCAAAATTAAAGGTTATAATACACACTTTCGGAGTTTTCCGGGTCTCGAGCTCCGGGCGCCATCTCATGGCTTGGAATGAATATATGGATGCTTTTACGTTCAATTCTAGGCAATTTTAGGTTTCACGAAAAATGAACAAATGGGGTGTTTAGAGGCTTTTTTGAGGCAACGCAAATGGCGCCAAGCACCCGGAGCTACATTACAAGTCATGTCGGCACCCCTAAGAACGTCTCGGGAGAAAAATATGACCAGGCTCGGTGAAGTCTTAAAATGCCCCAAAAACAACCAAAATTGAAGGTAATAATAAACGCTTTCGGACTTTCTCGTGGCCCGAGCTCCGGACGCCATGGGATGGCTCTTAGGGACATGGGAGGTCATTGGAAAGAAGTCTCATGGCTTGTAATGAATATATGGATGCTTTTACGTTCATTTCTAGGCAATTTTGGATTTCACGAGGAACGAGCAAATGGGGTGTTTAGAGGCTTTTTGAGGCAACGCAAATGGTGTGAAGCACCTTGGCTATGTTACAAGTCATCTCGGCACTCCCTAAGAACGTTTCGGGTTAATAATATGACCGGTCCCGGAGAAGTCCCAAAATAACCAAAAACAGCCAAAATTTTAAACACCTTGGCTATATACACGCTTTCGGAATTTCCCGGGGCCCGAGCTCATGACGGCGTGGGATGCCTCCTAGGGACATGGGAGGTCATTGGAAAGGAGTCCCATGGTTTGGAACGAATATATGGATGCTTTTACGTTCATTTCTAGGTAATTTTAAGTTTCACGAGAAATGAACAAATGGGGTGTTTAGAGGCTTTTTGAGGCAACGCAAATGGTGCCAAGCACCGGGCTACGTTACAAGTCATGTCGGCATCCCTAATAACGTTTCGGGATAAAATATGACCGGGCCCGAAGAAGTCCAAAATGCCCCAAAAAGAGCCAAAATTAAAGGTTATAATACACACTTTCGGAGTTTTTAGGGTGTCGAGCTCAGGCGCCATCTCATGGCTTGGAATGAATATATGGATGCTTTTACGTTCAATTCTAGGCAATTTTGGGTTTCACGAGAAATGAACAAATGGGGGGTTTAGAGGCTTTTTGAGGCAACGCAAATGGTGCTAAGCACCCGGGCTACATTACAAGTCATGTCGGCACTCCTAAGAACGTTTCGGGAGAAAAATATGACCGGAGCTCGCGAAACCCCAAAATGCCCCAAACACAGCCAAAATTGAAGGTTATAATATACGCTTTCGGACTTTCCCGGGGCCCTAGCTCCGGACACCATGGGATGGCTCTTAGGGACATGGGAGATCATTGGAAAGAAGTCTCATGGCTTGTAATGAATATATGGATGCTTTTACGTTCATTTCTAAGCAATTTTGGATTTCACGAGGAATGTGCAAATGGGGTGTTTAGAGGCCTTTTGAGGCAACGCAAATGGTGTCAAGCACCTTGGCTATGTTACAAGTCATCTCGGCACTCCTAAGAACGTTTCCGAGATAAAAATATGACAGTGCCCGGAAGAAGTCCCCAAATGCCCAAAACCACCCAAAATTGTAGGTTATAATACACGCTTTTGGACTTTCCCCGGACCGGAGCTGCGGACGCCATGGGATGCCTCTTAGGGACATAGGAGTTCATTGGAAAGCAGTCTCATGACTTGGAACGAATATATGGATGTTTTTACGTTCATTTCTAGGCAATTTTGAATTTCACGAGAATTGAACAAATGGGGTGTTTAGAGGCTTTTTGAGGCAACGCAAATGGTGTCAATCACCCTGGCTATGTTACAAGTCATCTCGGCACTCCTAAGGACGTTTCGGGACAAAAATATGGCTGGGCCGGTGAAGTTCCAAAATGCCCATAAACGCTTTCGGAATTTCCGGGCCGGAGCTTCCGGACGCAAGTGGGATGCCTCCCTAGGGACAAAGGAGGTCATTGGGAAAGGAATCCCATGGCATGGAACGAATATATGAATGCTTTTACGTTCATTTCTAGGCAATTTTGGGTTTCACGAGAAATGAACAAATGAAGTGTTTAGATGCTTTTTGTGGCAACGCAAATGTCACCGAGCACCCGGGCTACGTTACAAGTCATGTCGGCACCCCTAAGAACGTTACGGGAGAAAAATATGATCCCCGGAGAAGTTCCAAAATGCCCCAAAAACAACAAAATTGAAGGTTATAATAAACGCTTTCGGACTTTCTCGTGGCCCGAGCTCCGGGACGCCATGGGATGGCTCTTAGGGGCATGGGAGGTCATTGGAAAGCAGTCTCATGGCTTGTAATGAATATATGGATGCTTTTACGTTCATTTCTAGGCAATTTTGGATTTCACGAGGAATGGGCAAATGAGGTGTTCGGGAGGCTTTTTGAGGCAACGCAAATGGTGTCAAGCACCTTGGCTATGTAACAAGTCATCTCGGCACTCCTAAGAAAGTTTCGGGTTAAAAATATGACCGGTCCGGAGAAGTCCCAAAATAACCAAAAACGGCCAAAATTTTAAACACCTTGGCTATAATACACGCTTTCGGAATTTCCGGTGGCCGAGCTCATGGCCAGTGGGATGCCTCCTAGGGACATGGGAGGTCATTGGAAAGGAGTCTCATGGCTTGTAACGAATATATGGATGCTTTTACGTTCATTTCTAGGCAATTTTAAGTTTCACGAGAAATGAACAAATGGGGTGTTTAGAGGCTTTTTGAGGCAACGTAAATGGTGCCAAGCTACCGGGCTACGTTACAAGTCGTGTCGGCATCCCTAATAACGTTTTGGGATAGAATATGGCCAAGGCCGGAAGAAGTCCAAAATGCACCAAAAAGAGCCAAAATTGAAGGTTACAATACACGCTTTCGGGCTTTCCCGGGGCCGAGCTCGGACGCTATGGGATGCCTCTTAGGGACATGGGTGGTCATAGGAAAGAAGTCCCATGACTTGGAACGAATATATATATGCTTTTACGTTCATTTCTAGGCTTTTTGGGTTTCACGAGAAATGAACAAATGGGGTGTTTAGAGGCTTTTTTAGGCAAGCGCAAATGGCACGAATCACCCAGGGCTACGTTATAAGTCATGCCGACACCCCTAGGAACGTTTCGGGAGAAAAATATGGCTGGGCCCGGGAGAAGTCCCCAAATGCTCCAAAAAGCCAAAATTAAAGGTTATAATACACACTTTCGGACTTTTTTCGGGTCCCGAGCTCGGGCGCCATCTCATGGCTTGGAATGAATATATGGATGCTTTTACGTTCAATTCTAGGCAATTTTGGGTTTCACGAGAAATGAACAAATGGGGTGTTTAGAGGCTTTTTGAAGCAACGCAAATGGCGCTAAGCACCGGGGCTACATTACAAGTCGTGTCGGCACCCCTAAGAACGTTTCGGGAGAAAAATATGACCAGGCTCGCAGGAACCCCAAAATGCCCCAAAGACGGCCAAAATTGAAGGTTATAATATACGCTTTCGGACTTTCCGGGGGCCATAACTCCGGACACCATGGGATGCCTCCTAGGGACATTGGAGGTCATTGGATAGCCGATCCTATGGCTTGGAACGAATATATGGATGCTTTTACGTTCATTTCTAGGCAATTTTAGTTTTCACGAGAAATGAACAAATGGGTTGTTTAGAGGCTTTTTTGAGGCAACGCAAATGGCACCAAGCACACGGGCTACGTTATAAGTCATCTTTGGCACCCCTAGGAACGTTTTTAGGAGAAAAATGTGATTGGGCCGGGAGCTTCGGACGTCATGGAATGCCCCCTAGGGACATACGAGGTCATTGGAAATAAGTTTCATGGCTTGGAACGAATAAATGGATGCTTGTACGTTTATTTTGTAGCAATTTTGGATTTCACGAGAAATGAACATATGGGGGTTTAGATGCTTTTTGAGGCAACACAAATGGCGCCGAGCACCCGGGCTACGTTACAAGTCATGTCGGCACCCCTAAGAACGTCACGGGAGGAAAATATGATCGGTCCGGAGAAGTCCCTAAAGGCCTAAAAACGGCCAAAATTGAAGGTTATAATACACGCTTTCGGACTTTCCCGTTGCTCGAGTTCGGACGCCATGGGATGGCTCTTAGTGACATGGGAGGTCATTGGAAAGAAGTCTCATGGCTTGTAATGAATATATGGATGCTTTTACGTTCATTTCTAGGCGATTTTGGGTTTCACGAGGAATGAACAAATGGGGGTGTTTAGAGGCTTTTTTCGGGCAACGTAAATGGTGTCGAAGCACCTTAGCTATGTTACAAGGCATCTCGGCACTCCTAAGAACGTTTCGGGATAGAAATAAGGCCGGGCCTAGGTGAAATCCCAAAATATCCCGAAAACAACCAAAATTTTAAACACCTTGGCTATAATACACGCTTTCGGAATTTCCGGGGCCGGAGCTCTTGATGCCGTGGGATGCCTCCTAGGGACATGGGAGGTCATTGGAAAGGATTCCCATGGCTTGGAACGAATATATGGATTCTTTTACGTTTATTTTGTAGCAATCTTGGATTTCACGAGAAATGAACATATGGGGTGTTTAGATGCTTTTTGAGGCAACACAAATGGCGCAGAGCACCCGGGCCACGTTACAAGTCATGTCGGCACCCCTAAGAACGTCACGGGAGGAAAATATGATGGGGCGGTTAAGTTATTAAATGCCCCAAAAACGGCTCAAATTGAAGGTTATAATACACGCTTTAGGACTTACCCGTTGCCCGAGCTCTGGATGCCATGGGATGCTCTTAGGGACATGGGAGGTCATTGGAAAGAAGTCTCATGGCTTGGAATGAATATATGGATTCTTTTACGTTCATTTCTTGGCAATTTTGGGTTTCACGAGGAATGAACAAATGGGGGTGTTTAGAGGCTTTTTTCGGGCAACGTAAATGGTGTCAAGCACCTTGGCTATGTTACAAGGCATCTCGGCACTCCTAAGAACGTTTCGGGATAGAAATAAGAGGCCGGGCCAGGAGAAGTCCCAAAATATACGAAAACAACCAAAAATTTAAAGACCTTGGCTATAATACACGCTTTTCGGAATTTCCCGAGGCCAGAGCTCTTGACGCGGTGGGATGCCTCCTAGGGACATGGGAGGTCATTGGAAAGGATTCCCATGGCTTGGAACGAATATATGGATGCTTTTACGTTTATTTTGTAGCAATCTTGGATTTCACGAGAAATTAACATATGGGATGTTTAGATGCTTTTTGAGGCAACACAAATGGCGCCGAGCACCCGGGCTACGTTACAAGTCATGTCAGCACCCCTAAGAACATCACGGGAGGAAAATACGATGGGACCTAGGTTAAGTTATTAAATGCCCCAAATACGGCCAAAATTGAAGGTTATAATACACGCTTTCGGACTTACCCGTTGCCCGAGCTCCCAGGATGCCATGGGATGCTCTTAGGGACATGGGAGGTCATGGGAAAGAAGTCTTATGGCTTGGAATGAATATATGGATTCTTTTACGTTCATTTCTAGGCAATTTTTGGTTTCACGAGGAATGAACAAATGGGGGGTGTTTAGAGGCTTTTTTGAGCAACGTAAATGGTGTCAAGCACCTTGGCTATGTTACAAGTCATCTCGGCACTCCTAAGAACGTTTCGAGATAGAAATAAGACTCAGGGCCCGGAGAAGTCCCAAAATATACGAAAACAACCAAAATTTTAAACACCTTGGCTATAATACACGCTTTCGGAATTTCCGGGGCCCGAGCTCTTGACGCCGTGGGATGCCTCCTAGGGACATGGGAGGTTATTGGAAAGGATTCCCATGGCTTGGAACGAATATATGAATGCTTTTACGTTCATTTCTAGGCAATTTTAAGTTTCACGAGAAATGAACTAATGGGGTGTTTAGAGGCTTTTTGAGGCAACGCAAATGGTGCCAAGCACTCGGGCTACATTACAAGTCATGTCGGCACCCCTAAGAACGTTTTGGGAGAAAAATATGACCAGGCTCGGAGAAACCCCAAAATACCCCAAACACAGCCAAAATTGAAGATTATAAAACACGCTTCGGACTTTCCTAGGTCCCGGGCTCCGAATGCTATGGGATGCCTCTTAGGGATATGGGAGGTCATTAGAATGAAGTCCCATGACTTGGAAGGAATATGTATATTCTTTTACGTTCTTTTCTTGGCAATTTTGGGTTTCACGAGAAAAGAACAAATGGGGTGTTTATAGGCTTTTTGAAGCAACGCAAATGGCACCAAGCACACGGGCTACGTTATAAGTCATGTCGGCACCCCTAGGAATGTTTCGGGAGAAAAATATATGCAGGCTCGAAAAAGTCCCCAAATGCTCCAAAACAGCCAAAATTGAAGGTTATATATATATATATATATATATATATATATATATAATACACACTTTCGAATTTTCCGGGGCTCGAGCTCCGGGCGCCATGTGATGCCTCTTAGGGACATATGAGGTAATTGGAAATAAGTCTCGTGGCTTGGAATGTGTATATGTATGCTTTTACGTTCAATTCTAGGTAATTTTGGGTTTCGCAAGTAATGAACAAATGGGGTCTTTAGAGGCTTTTTGAGGCGACACAAATGGCGCCAAGCACCCTGCTACGTTACAAGTCGTGTCGGAACCCTAAGAACGTTTAGGGGAAAATATATGAGCGGACCCGGAGAAGTCCCCAAAATGCCCCAAAGCGACCAAAATTGAAGGTTATAATCCACACTTTCGACTTTCCCGGTGCCTAGCTGCGTACACCATGGGATGCCTCCTAGGGACATAGGAGGTCATTGGAGAAGCGATCTCATGGCTTGGAACGAATATATGGATGCTTTTACATTCATTTCTAGGCAATTTTGGGTTTCACGAGAAATGAACAAATGGGGTGCTTAGAGGCTTTTTGAGGCAACGCAAATGGTGTCAAGCACCTTGTCTATGTTACAAGTCATCTCGGCACTCCCAAGAATGTTTCGAGATAAAAATATGACTGGTTCCGGAGAAGTCCCAAAATGCCCAAAAATAGGCAAAATTGAAGGTATACACGCTTTCGTACTTTCTCGGGGACCGAGTTCAGGACGCCATGAGATGTCTCCTAGGGACATAGGAGGTCAGCGAAAAGAAGTTTCATGGCGTGGAACGAATATATGGATGCTTTTACGTTCATTTCTAGGCAATTGTGGGTTTCACGAGTAATGAACAAATGGGGTGTTTAGAGACTTTTGAGGCAACGCAAATGGTTTCAAGCACCTTGACTATGTTGCAAGTCATCTCGACACTCCTAAAAACGTTTCGGGATAAAAAATATGATGAGTGCGGAGAAGTCCCCAAAAATGCCCCAAAAACGACCAAAATTGAAGGTTATATAATACACGCTTTCGGACATTCAGGGGCCGAACTCCAGGATGCCATGTGATGCCTCTTAGGGATATGGGAGGTCATTGGAAAGAAGTCTCATGGCTTGGAATGAATATATGGATGTTTTACGTTGATTTATAGGCAATTTTGGGTTTCACGAGAAATGAACAAATGGGGTGTTTAGAGGCTTTTTGAGGCAACGTAAATGGTGTCGAAGCACCTTGGCTATGTTACAAGTCATCTCGGCACTCCCAAGAACGTTTCTAGTAAGATCCGGGAGAAGTCCCAAAATTCCCAAAAATAGGCAAAATTGAAAGTATACACGCTTTCGGACTTTCCGGGGCCCGAGCTCAGGCGCCTGAATACCTCTTGGGGACATGGGAGGTCATTGGAAACGAGTCTCATGGGTTGGAACGAATATATGAATACTTTTACGTTCATTTCTAGGCAATTTTTGGTTTCACGAGAAATGAACAACTTTAACCATTACTATTTTTAGTTGCCTTTTAGCAAAAATTATAAAAAGTTGATATATTAAAAGTATACACGAGGCGAATCTAACAAAAACCTAAATGACCATATTTTTCAGTACATAAAAATTATAATTGATGGTAATAAGATTGTGTGTAAATAATATAAAATTCCATATGTTGTAATTAAAAAAATGGAGGTAGCTTGTAACAATTTGTATACCAAAATTTTAAGTGGTATGTCGTTGAAATTGTAGAAATTTTAGGGCGCACGGAAGTTTTGATGGACCTGAATAATATAACAAAATTGCATTTTATTAAGGATTTTTTTAATTTTAATAATGCAACCTTTTAGATTCGTAACGAATAAGCTGACCTTTAGTTATTCCTAAATAATGCAACCTTTAACAAAAAATTCTCACGAAAAGGTAAAAACCGGATGCGACACGATAAACGGGGTTGCCGGGATACTTGTCGCAATTTCATTGGTTAGTTTTTAATTTTTATTGAATTAAAAAAAAATTCCCTCTCTCTTCCTTATCTCCCTCCACCGGCCAGAACTCTTCCCCATCCCACCCCCGCCCCACATTGACCCCCACCGGACCCAAACCTAGCCCCACCGACCCCCAGCAACCACGTAGCCCCACCGGCCCCGGCAACCACCGCGGCCCTGACCCCCACGACCACCGCGGGCCCCACCCTCCCCTCCACCCACCCCGCGGCCTCGCCGGGCCCCGACCTCGCGGCCCAAAAGCCCTCCCACCGTCCGCCCGCGCCTCCCCACCTCTTCGATTTTTAGCCTCCAACCCGGCCAGTCCTTCCCCACCGATTTTTCGCCCCCACCCCCTTCGATTTTCGCCCCCCCCCCTTCGATTTTCGCCCCCGCCCCACTGATTTTCGCCTTTCCCCCCATTCCCCGCGGCGTCAAAGCCGTTGACTTTGTCACGGGTATGGCGGCAAAAAACCGATAACGGTCGGGGTAAAAACGACTAGTGCAGGGAGCGGGTTCGCGGCTTGCATGTAGGGAGAGGAGAGGGATTCGCGGCTGCGGGGGTCGGCGGCGGGGGGAAGGGTGGGGAAGGGAGTCGGCGGGGAAGGGGAGGGCGGCTAGCAGTGGGGAGGGGGTGGTGGTGGGGAGGGGGTTGTTGGTGAGGGTTTTGGGGAGTGGTGGTTAGTGCTGTAGGTACGTGGGTGAGGGTTTGGGGAGGGGGGGTGGGGTGGGGTCAAAAAAATTTTTAACTCTTTGTTTCACGAGGTTAGCAGATCAATCCCCCTTGTTGTAGGAATTTTTGTTAAAGGTTGCATTATTTAGGAATAACTAAAATATTAGCTTATTCGTTGCGAATGATTAAAAAAGGTTGCATTATTAAAATCCAAAAAATCCTTTTATTAATTACATTCATAAGAATTGTCTACTATGTTTGTGAGCTCATATCTCAAACTTATCTCTTTAGTTGAAGCTCTTTGTTTTTACCCTTTAAATATTTTGTGGTATTTCTCTTGATTAGCTCCCTCTCAACTCATGCACAAACAACATATTTATACTTGTTGTATCCTAGTTTTTAGATTTCTCTACACTTGTCTAATATTACATATGTTTGATTTTTACAAAATATGTCTAAATACATCATCACTTGAATTTCTACTTAATACAAGATATTTTTAGACTACGTACACTCTATTTTTCATTACATATCTAGATTTTTATAGATTAATCTCTAATGGAAATTACATATTAACCGCACGAACTATTGGTGTAATAAAATTCTTACTTTTTGACCAATCAAATTCACATCTGACCAGTGAGCAGTGGCCACAAATTATAGTCATGGATTAAGCTGGCATAGGTGCATACGTTAGCAACTGTGTGATGTCATTGCTGTAACTTGTTCCATCTTTTGCATCAGAATTGGTAAACATTAAACAAAGGAGTCACCAATCTTCTAGTCTCTCTTTTTCTAATTTTTTTTTTGGGGTTTTGTTTTGACATTGGCTCAATAGGGAATCACAAATCTTGGGTGAATTAAGCCTCAATCTAACTTATTGTGATATATTGCAAGATCATTATTGAGATAAAGTAACAAGAATCCTAATAATAATAATAATAATAATGAAATAAAACAAACAAAACAGTATTATAAGCGTGTTGACTTATATTTTCCCAATAATGCATATTGGTTGATCATATGACAAAACTTTAATTAAGGTCAAAATGTGAGGTGTTTGATAGGCTATTGTACATGCTTAAAAGATAGCTCT
>CANSZD010001462.1:0-126902 GCA_947648045.1 Beta corolliflora
TTTTTGCTATACAAATGTGGAGTTACTCACTAAAGAGAGACATAAGAACTTGTGGCTTTTTGTACCACTTATTACAAACGAAAAGAAGTGAAAACTAAGCTTTTTGTAGAGTTTTGTTTGGGGACATGATGAGCATATCTAGGGACACTAGGGACCGCAAATTTGAAGCTAAATTTATTCAAGCATGAGCAACATAGTCAAGAATCAAGACTAGACATCCAATTGATCATTCATGGGTTTCACTTTGGTTGATTCTAATGCAATCAAGATTAATCACCTCCTAAAGCACCACAACCCAAGCTCACACTCTTCCAAAAGGAGCCTCTAAACATATACTCAAAATCCAAGCAAGGAATCCACATATATCATCAACTAGCATCTTCCTTGGGCAAGGAAATCAAAACCTTATTCAAAACTAAAACTTCTTTTGTTTTTCTTTTGTTTTTCGTATTTTTTTATTTTTGCGCTTTTTCAAATTTTTAAATAAAAGCTAAAACAAGGAAATAAGGAGAAGGAAAAGGAAGAAAATTGTTTAAACAAATAAGAGAGATGGAATCATGGCACACCACATATTAACAAGCATTGGCCCATTCACCAAGCTTAACCACAATCACGAACAACAATTCAATCGAAATAGCAACAAGGGTCTCCTAACGCCTACCCGATCAAGTAAAAACTACCCCGAATCATGAAAATACCCCCCAAGCCAAACCAAACACCGTCCTCGGTGTGAAAGGAAGAACAATCGGGGAGGGGGGTGGGAGAGACCAACTCAAGGGTCGAGGTCCCCCTCGGGGGGGTCAGGGGGTTGCATATAGGAGGGGTAGGGAGTGCCGGGAGGGACCATCTTTGTTATCATGAAAGAATTGCAAGATGGGGGTAAAACTTTCTCGCATCTCCCTGTTGGAAGGTGGTTAGTCTTTGTTCAAAACTATCAAACCGCCTATCTATATGGGCATAAATAGGGGCATAGTCGGGAACATAGGTGGGATGGGGTTGGGGAGGAGGAGGGGGAGGGGCGGAAGAAGAGGAGGCAAGCTCATGGGGATCCCACCTATGGTAGGTGCGGATCTCCGCGCCTTCCTCCGCGGCTTCCGGGATGAGATAGTTGACTTGCCTCGTTTTAATCTCGGTGATGCGGCGATTTGGAAGTTGAATGGAAGGCATTTTACCTATCTTCCAAGTAAAATGTATTCCGATCCACCGAAAACCAACGCGCATCTTGTAGGTGTTGTTGGTTTATTAGGGTCGGTCCCTGGGACCCTGGGTCTTAGGGCGAACCCTAAAGTGTTCGGAAGAATGACGGTAATCAAACCGCCCACAACAATCGACCCACGTCCGAGAGTTTTTGGGGTTCCTACTCTTTGGAGATGGCGGGCAAACATCAAAGGTATGTTCAGCTTTTTTCATCCCATAGGTAAGAACCTATGATCATAAGTTCCGACCGACTTACCTTCGGAGTTATCCTTTCTCCCAAAGATGGTGTTCCCCAAAACTTGCGGAAGTACCGGATAGCTGGTTGGTGTATGAGTGAGTCATTAGCATTTTTAGCATCGTAACTTTTCCGTTACTCAACTTACTCCAACAATCATAAAGGTTGAAAGAAGGTGCGGGAGTGGTGCTCGATTCAATTTGTAATTCAAAAATTTCAACAAAATCACCAATAGGCATAGAACGAGCAACATTCCCCAACCTAAATGTGAGAACGGCCTCGGCTCCGAGTTGAGCACGCAAACCGTTCCTCTCCGGTTATTTCCAACGAGCTTAAGAATTCAAGTGTTAAGCATTTATAAGTTTTTTTCTCATCAATAACACTTTTTTCATATTCAATCCATGAGCTATATTATTCACATCCCCCGAATCCCCCATAAAGACAACAAGGTCTCATCTACAAAACGGGTAGGGGCGAATTCCTTAGCCTTAAGGGCTTGAAATCTATTAAAATGTCCTAAACTAGCAAAAACAATGAAAGGAAACTTCGGGATCATGAAACTCACCGGGGCATCATGCCCCGAGACGTTTTCCCTTTGGCTTGAGCTAGCTTGCCCCACTTGTCTACTCCGCTTTGAATTCCTCCCCTCCATGCTTCGAATTACTTGTTGCTCAAAAATTCAAAATCCCGTAACTTAGTGGTGAAGGTGAAAAAAAATGAAAATTTTTTTGTTTGTTTTTTTTTTTTTTTATGAGAGAAATGAAGGGGGGAATGATGTTTTAGGAAGAATTTGTGAAGAGATTTGAGTGGAAAATGATGAATTTGAGAGTTGTGGTAAAATTTTGAGGAGAGAGAAAATGGTGAAAAATGGTGGAGATGGGGTTTTTGAAGGAGAAAAAGTTGAAATTTGTGGAGGAAAGTTGATGAGGATGAAGATTTGTGAGGGATTTTTAAGTTTTTGAGTGGTGAGTGGGTGATTTGAGTGAGATTTAGATGGTTAGGGTTTGGAGTTTGAAAGTGGTTAGGGAGAGTTGAGAGGTTGAAGATGAAGAAGGAGTAAAGAGGATTAAGGAGAGTGAGGTACAAAATCAGCCCCTCTTCTCTTTTTTTTTTTTTTTTTGGCCCTCCGACCAGGCGGGTCACCGGACCCGAGCCTCGGGTCGCCTCAAGCTCGGTCCCTTCTTTTTTAAAACCAAACAACCGACCCAGGCGGTCAAGACACCCGAGTGCTCGGGTCAAGTGACCGGGCGGGTTTCCTCGACCGGGTGGGTCATCTTGCGGTTGTTTTTTTTCCTGGCTCCCTTTAGCGACCCGGGCGGGTCAGAAGACCCGGGCCCTCGGGTCGGCTGCAGCCCAGCTTCTCCTTCTTCTCTCGTTTCCTTTCTTTGGTCCAAAATTCCTCCCAAGCAATCCTAAACATAACCAAATCACAAAATCACCATAACAAGTATTTCAAATGCCATAATAATATGTGGTAATCCATTTTTCCAAGTAAATCAAAACTAAAAGAAGAAAAAGAAATAGAAGTGAGAAAAACGGGTTGCCTCCCGCTAAGCGCTTGTTTTAAGTCATTAGCTTGACTACCATAAATCTTCAATCATTAGGAGGGGAGTAATCCTCAAATGCAATAGAGTAAGCTTCTTGAATTGGCGCACCATCATAGTATAACTTGAGTCTTTGCCCGTTCACCTTGAAACACCCTTTTGCATCATTGCAAATCTCAACCGCACCATGTGGGGATACTTGATGCACGGTGAATGGACCACTCCACCTTGATTTGAGCTTGCCCGGAAATAACCTCAACCTCGAATTGAACAAAAGGACTTTGTCACCAACTTTGAATTCCCTTTTCATGATTCGTTGATCATGCCAAGCCTTTGTTCTCTCTTTGTACACCCGGGAGCTCTCATAGGCGTCCCTCCTAAGCTCCTCAAGCTCATGAACGTCAAGCATCCTTCTTTCACCCGAAGCTTGAAGGTCAAAATTCAATGCCTTGATGGCCCAATAAGCCTTGTGCTCCAATTCTACGGGCAAATGACACGATTTTCCATAAACAAGCTTGTAAGGTGTCATGCCAATAGGGGTTTTGTAGGCCGTGCGATAGGCCCACAATGCATCGTCCAACTTGGAAGACCAATCCTTTCGAGATCGATTTACCGTCTTCTCCAAAATGAGCTTGACCTCTCTATTAGATATCTCCGCTTGACCACTAGATTGAGGGGTGGTAAGAGAGACCCATTTTGTGATGCACCCCATATTTAGCAAGAAGGGCCTTGAATGATTTCTTTGCAAAGTGCGATCCCCTATCACTAATGATGGCTCTTGGAACTCCGAAACGGGGAATATCACCTTCTTAAATAGCTTGACCACTACCTTGGCATCATTTGTAGGGGAAGCGATTGCTTCAACCCATTTAGAAACGTAATCAACCGCTACCAAGATGTAACGATTACCAAGGGAGGAGGGAAAGGGGCCCATGAAATCAATCCCCCAAACATCAAAAACTTCCAACTCCAAGATGCTTGTAAGGGTAGTTCATGCCTTTTGAGATATTTCCAACTCTTTGACACCGATCACAAGCCTTGACAAAGCCCCAAACATCCTTGAACATACTTGGCCAAAATAAACCACATTGTAAAATCTTTGCCACGGTCTTGTCGGCTCCCATATGACCACCACATGGGGATGAATGGCACATCCCTATTACATTCTCAATCTCATCATCCGGGAGACACCTCCGGTAAATACCATCCACCCCCCTCTTGAACAAGTATGGGTCCTCCCATACATAGTGCTTGGCCTCATGCATGAACCTCCGCTTTTGTTGATAGTTGAGGTCATCCGGAATGACTCCACTAGCATGAAAATTAGCAAAATCCGCGAACCAAGGAGCACACATGTCCTTAATGGCATAGAGGAAATCATATTGGAGAGAATCATTGATGGGAGGGTCTAGGTCATGTGAATCATCCATAGGAAGGCGAGAGAGGTGGTCGGCAACCGAATTTTCGGTGCCCTTCTTGTCTTTGATCTCAATATCAAACTCTTGTAGGAGAAGGATCCACCTAATCAAACGAGGCTTGGCATCCTTCTTAGTCATGAGATACTTGATAGCCGCATGATCCGTGTACACCATCACCTTGGAGCACACAAGATATGACCGGAACTTGTCAAAAGCAAACACGATTGCTAGGAGTTCCTTCTCCGTGGTGGCATAGTTCCTTTGAGCGGGATCAAGCGTCTTGCTTGCATAGGAGATCACATGGAGCTTTCCTTCTTTTCTTTGCCCTAAAACGGCCCCCACTGCGCTATCACTAGCATCACACATTAGTTCAAAAGGCAAGCTCCAATCCGGAGCTTGCACTATAGGAGCGGAAATTATAGCCTTTTTTAAAGTTTCAAAAGCATGCATGCAATCGTTGTCAAATTTGAACTCAATGTCTTTTTGAAGCAAATTGGATAGGGGCTTTGAGATTTTTGAGAAATCTTTGATAAAACGGCGATAGAAGCCCGCATGCCCAAGAAAAGATCTCACTCCCTTCACCGAAGTTGGGAGGCAATTTCTCAATAACCTCAATTTTAGCCTTATCCACCTCAATCCCTTTTTGAGATATCTTATGACCGAGGACTATGCCATCTTCAACCATAAAATGACATTTTTCCCAATTAAGAACAAGATTCATCTTTTGACATCTCTCTAAAACCTTTTGAAGGTTGGAGAGACAAATGTCAAATGATGAACCTACCACGGAGAAGTCATCCATGAAAACCTCTATGGTTGATTCAAGCATGTCCGAAAAAATGGCGGTCATACACCTTTGGAAGGTAGAAGGAGCATTACACAATCCAAATGGCATCCTTCGATAAGCGAAGGTGCCAAATGGACATGTGAATGTTGTCTTCTCTTGGTCATCGGGGTGAATGGGAATTTGAAAGAACCCCGAATAACCATCCAAAAAGCAAAAATGGGTATGACCCGCCAATCTTTCAAGCATTTGGTCAATAAAAGGGAGGGGGAAATGGTCCTTCCGGGTGGCTTTATTCAACTTACGATAATCAATGCACATGCGCCACCCGGTGACCGATCTTGTGGAGATAAGCTCACCCTTGTCATTCTTGATGACGGTCATTCCTCCCTTTTTTGGGACAACTTGACGGGTCGTTGTATACTCGCCAAATATAACCTAATTTATCCAATATTGGATAAGTATAGGGTCGAATCCACAAGGAAGTAGGGTTAAATCAAGAGTAATTAGCTAACTACAATGAGCTAAATCAATTTTTGGGTTTTTAAGAGTTTTACGATGATTCTAAAATCTAAATAAACTAGGAAGTTTGCAAAGTAAATCAACAAGTAATTAAGCAAAGAAGTTAAGACAAGGATAAAAGAAACTAGGGGATTAGAGGGATTCACCAACACTCAATCCAAGAATCCAAAATCAAAGCCAAGGGGAAACAAATGGGGGATCACAAGGGGAAGATCATGAACATATGAACTCTAATTACTCTCTCGAGCTAATTAGAGGAGCTTGATTAGTCACTCATGACCTATTCTCATGGCATAAGCAACTAATCTAGCCAAATCAAGCACAACATGATTAATCAAGTTTCCCTAAATTAGAAAATACCTATTTTCATGGAAATCCTAATCTAGCAACCAAACTTAGTTTATTCCTAGCTTCATCTCTCAATCCTTCACTAGGAACTCCAAATATGTAAGTTAAGTGGTGATCAAGCACCCAACAAACCAAGTAAAACAAGCTTCGATCAACAAGTTCAACCCCAAGAGTTAACCCCCTAACTTAGATCTAAGATCTGAAGAGTAAATGAAGGCTACATCCCTTCCCTAGTAAGGAACTACTCACACATCATGGAAATAACACAAAACAAAGCTTGAAGTAACTTAATCACCATAACCATGGAGGAAAAGAGGTAAAATGCAAATAATCAACTAATAAAGTAAGATCTAAACAAACTAAGCATGTAATAAGCAAGATCAATGGAAGAAAAGAAGAATAATAAACAAAAATTACCAACTTTAAGCTTTCATAAATGAAGAATGGAGATCTAAAAGCTTCAAACCTTCACTTTCTCTCTCCTAGGGTTTTGTTCTAGAGTTTGAATGCTAAAACAAACTTTAATCTCTCTCTAATCTCTAGTTAATAATTTCCTAAGTAGAAATAAGAGGAGTCCCTCTTTTATAGTCACAAGAAATAAATCGGGAGAATTACAAAACGTACCCCGCATTAAAGTAAACAAAATCGCAAAAATCGTTTCCGGAAAATAACCCGACCAGGCGGGGTGAAATGACCCGAGCACTCGGGCGAGATGACCCGAGCACTCGGGTCACATGACCCGGCGGGTCAAAATGCCGAGAACATGGAGCTTTCTCAAATCAAAGAGACCGGGCGGGTCGCTGAACCCGAGCCCTCGGGTTGTCGACCCGAGCCCTCGGGTCAACAGGACCCGGCGGGTCTTCCGAAAAACGCCGATGGTTTGTACGGATGGGCTGACCCGGCGGGTCCACACACCGGGCCCGGGTCGCCTATTTCTTTGCCTTCTTTTCTCTTTTCGAGCTCCTTGGTGCTCCATTTCTTCAATGCTTTGCCTCGGGCTTGTGAATAGACCCTCCAAACGTGCTTTCAAGTCCTGAAATGTAAACAGACACCCAAAGAAAGAGAGCAAGGGAGGAAAAATGCACTAAGAGAAAGAAACGGAACGAACTTAGCCTAAATTAGCCTAAAAACTATCACAAAAACTATTAAAAACTAAGCATAATTCAAGCATATAAACCAATCATCACTGCCACTCATCCAGGAAATAGAAATAAAACTTAAACAACTAAGACTAATTATTACAATGTGGGACGTCCTCGCCTCAAAACAAACGTATAACAATCATAGCTAAACTCTTAGCACGTAACTGCTTCTATCTTGGGAAAGATGCTCCAGAACCTCAACCTGAAACTATTGTAACACTGCCACCCACCAAGTGACAGGCCACAGTAGTGACAAAACAAAACATTGACAGACACATCAGCACAACGTTGAGTACTTCCCCATAAAATATTTTTCACACATGCTTCGGTGTCTACGACTCTTACGTTAACACCCATTCACATCATCTATGACCACATCACAACAACATAGCAACATTCACATTATTCATCATGTTTCATGACTTTTAAGTGCTTTCAGAAATCATATCAGAGTCGTAATATCATCATAGTTCTTTCATATCAAAGCATAAGACATACTTTCATGTCATCATAAATTCATAAAAACATATAGTTTGAATCACATAGTTTATCATAAATCATTATCATCCTTCATTTACTTCATTATCAGAATTCTTCCGTTGGTTACTGGGGAGTTTAACGGAAGGCAAAGCCACCGAGGACATTTGTCCCCCATCAGTTGGTGGCATATAATGCCATAGACCGTAACAGAAGGCATAAGCCAGGAGTCCCCCATCAGAAGGTGGCATATAATGCCACTAGTAACAGAAGGCAATGCCACCGAGGACGTTGTCCCCCATCAGAAGGTGGCGTTGCCGCCAGAAGGTACGTGAACGACCCGACATAACAGAATACTCTCACACTTAACTTTATCATAGCTATATTACATAATCGTAATCGTATCATATCGTAAGCTTCATCATTATCTTTTCATCTTACTTAAATTATTTTGGTAACTTGGCAAGTATAACGGAAAGGGACGTCTCCCCAGAACATACAAAAAGGCGGCAACAACATAGGTGACACTTTCGGTGCCCACATCATTGACAGAAGGGCGGTCACAACATAGTTGACACTTGCGGTGCCCACAGAAAGGCGGTCACAACAAAGGTGACACTTTCGGTGCCCAATCATTAACCAGAAGGGTGGCCACAACAAAGGTGACACTTGCGGTACCCACAGAAAGGTGGTCACAATGAAGGTGACACTTTGCAAAGAATACTGCCAAGAACCATCTTTCACTTAACTTTATCATATTTCGTTCCTTTTACGTATCATAATTACATTACATAACCGTAATCGTAACCATGAACGTAATCGTAATTGTACATAATCATATTCATACTTTTGTAACATCATTGTTATTTCATAAAATTCTTGCATAACATCGAAACTCATCGTATTCATAAATACATTTCATATCCCACAATCCATATAACAACAACATAGTGCGAAATATCATAAAACATACTTAGAAAGGGATTGTGGGTGCTAGCAGTAGACGTTACATACTTTTCATAGCAGAAGAATTTCATAGGACATGTTTTAATAAATAACAACACTTTTCGTACTTCACATCGTTGAAGAATCATTCATACTTTCAGATTGTTTCAGAATTAAAATGTATACTTTGGCATATTCGGAATACATGAACATATATCATAGCAAACATTTCTTAACTCGTCATTCATAAGAACAAAAGTCATCTTTTCACACTTTCCGATCATTTATGAAACAGAAGGCATACTAATTCCATACTCCTTCATATCCATATTAATAAGCTTATGAGTGATATAATTCACATAACCGACTATCGTCATTAAACATAATTCAACTCTAAATGGTTCTCACAATAGTCCAGTGTTACACTTTTCTTAATTAGCTTTCCAACTTACCAAAATATAATAAAAAACCTGATATGGTTAACAAATGTACTTTAAATGTCATATAATGCCAAGATTTTCTGATAGTCAATATATTATCTCAATTCCAACCTAGTGTGGTATCCGATTTTTGACTGTCTTAATTAACGGTCTGAATCCCATGAAAGTCTCTCATTGGACTTTGAATTTTAGAAAACTTGGAAGTCGCCACCCTATTAATATCTGAATAGGGACAGATTTATTTAATAAATCGTTTTAAAATCAATTTCAAGAAAAATCATTTAAAACGATGATGACTTCATATGGATAAGGCTTTTTTGAAAATTGGTCTTTCATACCATGAGATAGGGTTCGGGGTTTAGGTTAAGAGGTGCGAACGTCTGGAACTCGTCTCCTCTTCCGTTCTAAAGAACGGGCTCTTACTAAATGCGTTATTTTCCATTTTAATGTAATCATGGCTATTAAAAAGAAAGAAAATCACATAATCTGCACATATACACATTAACCATTTTTATTTAGGACCAATATATCATTTGTACATGGTAGATTTGAGCACTGAAGTTGCACTACGTACCAATCATTGCGGGATTAGAATCCCCTCATGGATCAAAACCGTCGTAGTTCGAGCTTATGTCTCACCCTAAATGGCCAATTCCACTGGGGAAAGAAGAGGAGGGAATAGATTTTGAATAACTCACTTTTAGAATTAAACAAATCTATTTAAAATGAGGTAATCACTCCAATTAGTGATTGAAATGAGATTAAGATAATCACCTAAATTAGTGATTAAATAAGGAAGGAAATAAGTAATCACCCTAATTAGTGATTAAAATGGAAAGATAATCACCTTAATTAGTGATTAATAATTAAGGTTAGGAAATAATCACCCTAATTGATGATGATTAAGGTTTAAGATAATCACTATAATTAGTGATTAAATGAGAAAAATAATCGTCCTAATTAACGATCATTAAGGTTTGAGATAATCACTCTAATTAGTGATTAAATAATGAAGAATAATCGTCCTAATTAATAATTATTAGGGTTTAAGATAATCACTCTAATTAGTGATTAAATGAGAAGAATAATCGTCCTAATGAACGATTATTAGGGTTTAAGATAATCACTCTAATTAGTGATTAAATAATGATTGGAGATAATCACCCTAATTAGTGATTAAAAGAAGTTTGAGTAAACGCTCTAATTAGCGATTAATCGAGGATTGGAATAACCACCTTAATAGTGAACACATTTATGATTTTCGAGAGGCCTTAGAAGGTTTGCTTCCTAATTGAAGGCTTTTGAGCAATAATCTTTATTGAAGATTATAAAGTCATTTAGAGAGAAATGATCAATTTGATATTGAATTTGGAGATTTGTGTTTGGCTAATTGGAATTTGGCCATTTGAAGCGAGACACGTGAAACGGCCTAAAATCAATTCGGAGATCATAATTACCAATCTAATTATGTCAAATTATATGATTAATCCATTTTTGAATATGCAATATTTGTAGCATTGGTTGCTCATTTTATTAAAAAGAGTTGTGGAATTATTTATGAACATTATGCATAAACATCTCCATGTTTTTTATTAATTGAGTGATGCAACAATTATTTACAAAGAAACTATTATTACAACAATATGTACAAAATATATGGTCTATACAAATCTTCAATCTTGGTCTTCACCATGATGCTCCTTGATCTTCACCTCCTTGAATGGGCTTGGGAATTCATGTTTATTTGTAAATTTGTGAAAGTTAAAGATTAATTAACTCTTTTGATTTGATTTTTTATAAAAATTTTCATTGATTTATATTTACATGATGAAATGAGCCATTTTAAGAGAAACTTAAAATTTAATGACTTTTAATTAACATTTTCGTGTGAAAAAAAAATATTTTTTTTTATGAAAGTTGAGTTAATTACTTTATTTCATTTTCCAGATTGCCTTTTTGTTCTTGTACTGACTTACAAAAACCATAACATTCTGTAAAAAGTGTTAAAATGAGCATATGATACATATATAGATAGCTCAGTGAGTTCTTTATGATGTACCAAAATTTCAAAAGTTTTTAGTTACCACTTGAATTATGGTGAATTTCATGTCAAAACTGGTCAAAACAGGACCTTTATTAAATTTGTTCTTTGAGATCCAACTTATTGAACTTATTTTGAAGTGAAATTTAGTATGAACATTCTAGACTTTTTTAGAGACTAGACTGAAATTTTTTACTTGAATTGGACATTTGTAAAACCATTGTTATTTATTTTCTTAACCGAAGAGAAAATCAGTATTCTGAAATTAAGTGATTTACATGAATGATTTTGTAAAAATGATGTAAAATTGTATAAAATACATATGAACATGATTTTTATATTTTGGAAAAGCTACTGATGTTTTCTTCAAACTTGATATTTTTAGTTTTATCTAAATGATTTTATTTTAAACTTTATTGATAGAACAATCCTAGGTGGTACTGGACAAAATCAGTTTTGCACAATAAAGTTGTATGATTTTTAATTATTTACACAAAATTTGTTTTTTTGAAATCCCAAATCCTAATTGCTGGAAACATCTTGCAATTCATTGGAAAAATATTAAATCCTAAAAACTATTCTGATAACACAGACGAAAAATGGAATGAAATACGAAATTAAAACTGCTTATAATTACAGCATCACATTTTCTTTTTTATGGAGATGTTTATGCACAACTTGTCTTGAATATTTTAATGAAAACATTTTTGGTGATGAATAACAACTTGATTAAGGAAAATCACATAATCACATTGTTTCCTAAGAGTCAACCCCATTAGAGGTGATTATTCTAGGTGGGGTGATTTAAGGTTGGGAACCTATTAGGACTTCCACATACCCAAATCACTCCAAAGATTAAAAAAATGAGAAGAAGAAAACAAGGAGAAAGTTAGTAGATGATTAAGAAGATAATCAAAATAAACAAGAATTTCGACTTTACCTTGCTAGCTCAATGATGCACTTCCCTTTTGCCAATTTTTCTACCTTTTTTGTGGTTTTCTTAATTTCTATGTGAGTTTTTAAATCCTCTTAATTACTAACTTAAACTCTTTTTGTGTTTTTCATTCTTTTGATGAACTTATTTTACTTACTAATTAGGACTTTTGCTTAGATGAAAAGATTAAGGAGGAGAAGTGTAGTAGAGAAGATGAGAGTGAAGTTGAATTGTGTTTTTTTCAACTTGGTTTTGAAGTGAAAAGGGGAGGGTATTTATAGAGAAATGAGGAATGTGAACTAGGGTTTCAAAGAGGGAGAAAATCAGATTTTTCATCCAAAAAATCTGATTTTCTTCATCCTTAATCACCTTAATGACATCACTCTAATGACCTCACCCTAATGACATCATCAAATCTCTTTGGAAACACAAATATTCTTATTCTTTTTAGATTTGCTCATTAATGAGGCAAGATTAGATTTTCAAAAAATATTCTTCCTAAAACATTCTAATACGTAAAAAATATTACATTGAAAATCGTGCAAAACGAAACTGATCAGGATGCTGCTCCTAGCGCAGGAAACTGCGCTAGGCACAACACCTTGCGCTAGGCTCAAGGCTCTGCGTCTGGCGCAGAGCATGCTTGTGCGCTAGGCGCACAATCATGCGTCTAGCGCATGATTGTGTGCTTGGCGCACACTTGATTCTTCGGGAAAGAATCCGGATTTCCCCCTCTTACACATGGGATTTGATTCTTATTCTCAGATCTTTTCATGATTCTTATTCTTTAACTAATGGATAAAGGTTGTGTTTAGTGGATAAAAAATATATTCTTATTCTTTATCCAATGAACAATGACTTGACCATCAAGGAAACTGATTAATGCCGGTTTTGGGATATGACTAAAATCCCGACGCCTAATCGCGACTCGCTTTTCATTTTTCCGAAAAACTAACTTAAGACAATTAACGAAAACTCGTCAAATTAATAAAGACGAGCATGATTATACTACGAATCATTTTATTAAAACGGTGGTTGTAGTTATTGACCACGACTCACGAAAATTATACTTCTAAGCCGAAACTGTATGACTAATACGCAAAAATGGAAAATCGTGCGACAGAATGAAACTCGCGCTCCGGGGAGCGCGCTCCACGATGCATGACGATTTTGTTATTTTTAGTTTTCATAACCTTTATTTATCCGAAAAAAAGGGTTCAAAATTTAGTGTCTACAGAATGCCCCACATTGGTCGAATTTCGGAGAAAATGATGGCCAATGTTTGAAAAGACACAAAATTTTGACAGAAAATTTCTTTTGAGATAACATAATCTCTGTAGAAATTAGTTATCATCAGTGCTATTTTGAAAACATGACTTGCGACTTCTGTTGACGCTTTAAGTAGAAAATCCCTGTTAATTTACTAAAATAGGAGATGCGACTTTGACGACGTCTTAAATAGAAAATCCCAATTAATTTTATAAAATTGAAAATGCGACTTTATTGTCGTCTTAGATAGAAAATCCCAAATAATTTTCGAAATTTTGAAAATGCGACTTTAACGTCGTCATAGATAGAAAATCCTAATTAATTTTCTAAATTTTGAAAATGTGACTTTAACGTCGTCTTAGATAGAAAATCCCAATTAATTTTCTAAATTTTGAAAATGCGACTTTATTGTCGTCTTAAAATAGAAAATTCCATTTGATTTTCTAAACATTGAAAACGCGACTTTATTGTCGTTTTATATAGAAAATCCCAATTAATTTTCTAAATTTTGAAAATGCGACTTTATTGCCTTCTTTTTTTCTTTTAGTCTTATGAATTTGTCTTTTGTTAATGTGAGAAATTCCGACAATTAACAGGTCGACTCCAGTTTTTACAGTTTTTCATGGCCTTGATGACAAACAAGTTGTCAAGTCACCATTAATTACTTTTTATGACTCCATGTGTTATCATGTCACCTTAAATTAGGACATTGTCAGGTCATGTCACCTTAGAGTGATGCATTGTTAAATCTTGTCACCTAAAAGGGCTGACCAAAGGTTATTACCCTCTAAATAAAATATGGTGGACCAAATCATCATGTGGCAAAAAATTTTATCTGTTTTTTCGAAATCTTTCAGAAAATTTTTCATGCATAATGCTTATTCGCTTTATTGGAAAATAATGATCACCATATAAAATAGATTGATCATGGTCATTATTTTGGATTATTATTAGGAAAGGATTGTATCAACGTTCTTGAATCATCATTGACGCTGTTTTTTTTTATGATCGGCTTTAGCAAAAATTGTCATACCACAAATGCTTGGTCATTAGCCATGGTGAAGGATGCTCCTTATTATCCTATGGACAATACTCAAACTCATTATCCATGGAATAAATCATAGATGATCATCATTTACATCTATAAAAGGGGCATGGTTCTTCATTTCCAAATGCACCACTTCCACTACTTCAATCTTTTCTCTAAATTTTCCTTTCACAAAAATGGTTCTTACTTATGAAGAAGCTAATGAAATGCGGAGTCGGGAGAAAAAACAACTCTCGGGGAATACAAGAAACTTGGAGCAACCAAGGCAATCCTTTTCCTCTTCCCGCTTCACTAAGGTGCTTATGCCTTTGCTTTCACTTTCTATTTGTTACGACATGATTCATGCTGCTTCCATATTTTGGGATGAAACTCGCCATTTCTTCCGCTTTGGAGACCGGGAGATTGTGCCTCTTGTTGAAGAGGTCGAAGGTTTGCTAGGCTTACCATCCAATGGTCCAGTTATCACACCTAGATCTCCTACCAGGATCTCGGGAGATTTATCAACGATTTTACATCTTCCCGAAAATCTTCATGGAAACTACCTACAATATGGTGAGGTATTTCTTGTCAACTTATTATTGACTTTCCAATTTGGCACTTGGCAATTTTCTAACAATGCCAACTATAGGATTGCTAGAGAAAATGTTTGCATTCTTATGATTTTGGGAAGTACCCTCACTAAATGGTCTTTAAATGCATGCCATGTTCGGTGTCTTTCACTTATTCCTCAAATTATTAGCGGGGGTCGTGTTGGACCACTTATTTTGGGGGAAATGTTCCTTGGCTTAGATGAACTCAAAAGAAACCCTCAAAGCTTTGTGAAGGGATGTCCATTAGCCCTTCATTAATGGATATTAGAAAAAAATTCTCTCATGAAACCCCATAAAAGTCTTACTTACAAAACTAGTCATGCCCGGGAGAGAGGTCTTCTTCCTTTCTTCTATCAACTTAGCAAAAATGGTGGTTGGGAGGATTTTTTTTCTACATCAAGACATAAAGTGGGTCACAAGCCACCTTGGCATTAGTACAATTGTATATTGCAGTGCAGTTTGCGAGAGGTGTGCAATTACCCAGGGCTTTGCCAAATCACTTTCTACCTTCTATGGAGATGTCTAAGGCAAATTGGTTGGAAGCAAGAGCACATTCCTGCCCTCCAGGTTCTTCCATCTTGTACCACTTATGAGGCTGATATGAGTGGTATTCAGAGAGTGCCTACTATATGACAGGGGGACTAAAATTATATCAGCGCTACCGGAACCTTCCTTTCCACTGATTGATGAAGATTACCTTCAATGGCTTCTAACGGATATTGGTCAAGACAAAGATTCAGACGGGCCTACCATGAAGAGGAGAAGGGTTTGAGAGAATTGTCATGTTTATTTTCTATGTTGTTGTTGTTGTTTTTTTTTTTTTTAAGTTTGTAGGAAATGAAGGCTTTTTGTCTTTTTATGTATGAGATGAAGTACCCCAGTTGGGATGAATAAAAGATCTGTTTGTGAGAAATTCAATGTGAACACAATTCTAAACACGTGCACACTTTAACATTAAATATGACATGCAAATCATAATGAACTAATCATATGACACATAAAAGCATAACATATAAACCTTAACAATCAAAGACAGGTTTTTTCATTTTTCCTTTTTCCTTTTTTCCTCTTTTTCGTTTTTTCTTCTTTTTCTTTTTCCCTTTTTTTTCCTTTTTTCGTTTTTTTTTCTTCCTTTTTTTTGTTTTTTTTTTTGTTTTTTTTGTTTTTTCTTTCTTTTCTTCTTTTTTTTTGTCTCTTTTTTTTTTACATCATATAAATATCTCAGAAACTCATGGCAAGCTTATTAAGAACAAACAGATAGGATACAAAACCCACAAACTGCTTGGTTACTTGATCATGACAATTACAATTACTTTGATGCCTAAGCGTAATATTTCTTCAACTGATCAAGATTAGTAAAATGGGTGAACTTATATCCATCAAAATCCATTAGCTTCACTGCTCATGCCGTGGTGACATGCTTGACCAGGAATGGTCTAGACCAGTTAGGCTTGAATTTTCCTCGAGGATCATGCAACGGAGCTCTATTCTCCTTTAAGACTAGATCACCTTCTTGAGTGTCTCTATCTCGAACCCTTTTGTTAAATGCACGAGCAATTCTCCTTTGATAGAGTTGAATGTTATGCAATGCTTGTAGTCGGCGCTCATTTGCGAATGCAAGCTCATCATAGCGAGTTTTGTTCCACTGGTCTTCCGAGATTTCACTTTCTCCTATGACCCTGAGAGATTGTATCTCGACCTCAACTGGTAGGATTGGCTCCATCCCATAAACCAAAAAATACGGGGTTGTTCCTGTTGGAGTCCTAATTGATATCCTATATCCCTAAAGGGCATATTATAGTTTGTCATGCCATTCCCTAGTCTTTTCAGTCATCTTGATAATAATAGTTTGGAAAAATTGATAAAAACAGTCCCAACTATTGGACATCTTCTCTAATCAGTCCTAACTTTTGATTATTTTAAATTGGGCCCAACTATTGCATGAGTTTGCTAAAAACAGTCTTGGTGACCTGATAACCTATAGTAACAGGTTAAAACCCTTACATGTGACTTGCACATGACTTTTATAACTTTTATTTTTATTTTCCATTTATTTATTTTCTTTCCCACCCTCCACCTCTCCCATACCCCAAACACCCACCTCCATGAAAACCCACCCCCACATGTCGCCCACCACAAACCCCCACCACCACCGCCAACCCCAAACCCCCACCACCACTACCAAACCCGAAAACCTCCACCACCACTGCCAAACCCGAAACCTATCCCATCCCCCTCGAAACGCCCACCCTCAAAAACCCATCCCCACACCTATCTCCACCAGGAAACACACTAACCACCAATCCACGAGAACCACCGCCACCCTTGAAACATCAACCACCAACTCCCGAAACCCACTTTTTTTTTCTTCTTCATCACTTGACCACACGCCGCCACAAAAACCATTCGCCGTTCACCACCGCCATCTCCACCAATCAGAAGCACCTACAAATTGCAATTTAATCCTCCAATCAGAGATTTCGGCGCCGCAAAATCGCCAAGAAGAATGAGCGTCGGTTATAGCCGGATTGTTGGGGACTACTTCTTCTCTCAATTGGTCGGAATTCATAGCAAGGGCGGCGCGAATTTCGGTTCAAATCATTTGTGAAAATCGGAGACCCACCCCCAAAAACCCATCCACACCCCCACCTCTAAGCAAACACCAACACAAAACACAAACCACCGACCCACCTAACCACCGCCACCCGAAATGTCAACCACCGGTGTCCAAAATCCTTCCACCAAACCCGAAAACCAAGCGGGTGTTGCCATGAATCGAAGAAGAAGAAGACTGGAGGGGTAAATGCCGCGAGAAAAAAAGGAAAAGAAAAGTCAAAACAAAAAAGAAAAAAGAAAGAAAAAAATTTTCATTTAAAGTCACGTGAAACTCGCGTGACCCTTGCTTCCTTTACCTGGCAAAGGTCTCTCAGTTAAGGGGACCATTTTTGTCAAATGGATTTAAAAGTCGGGCCCAATTTAAAATAATCAAAAGTTGGGATTGATTAAAGAATATGTCCAATAGTTGGGACTGTTTTTATCAATTTTTCCTAATAGTTTTGATTGTCTTATTGGCTGCTTCTACCGCTCCATTTGTTTGGGGACGATAAGGTGAGGACTGATGATGCTTGATTGCATATTTTGCAAGAGTGGTCTTCAGATGACCCTCAAAGTGATCCATTATCAGAGATGATTTTGAAAGGTATGCCATACCGACAGATGATGTTGTTAATCACAAATTTCGAGACTTGCTTTGCCCCTAGCTTCGAAAATGATGCAGCTTAACCCACTTCGAAAAGTAATTAATTGCTACAAGAATATACGATGCCCATTTGAAGCCTTTGGATGAATTTGTCCGATTATGTCTATGCCCTAACTTGAAAACGGCCAAGGAGAAGTCATATTATGTAATGACACAGGTGGCATATGATTAAGGTTAACAAATATTTGACATTGCTTGCAAGCATGGACAAATCTGATGCAATTGCCTTCTAGAGTGCTCCAATAGAAACTTGCTCACAAAATTTTACGAGCCAGCATTCTTCCATTCATATGGGGTCCACATCCCCTCCATGAACTTCTTCCATGATGACTTACTTTTTTTGTCATTTACGCGAGTTGCGAGTACCATCAAACCCTTTGTGATACGGTACGCCTTTTAGTATGAGAAAATGAGCGGCTAGCCTTCCGATAGCTATGCGGTCCTTCTTGCCACTTCCCTCCGGATATTGCATAGTTTCCGAGAAAATTCTTGATATCCTTATACCGGACATCATCATCATCTTGTTGAACCGGCGCGGAGACAAATTTGTGCTACCGATCCTTTGTTGGTCCCTTCCTTTCTTCAATTAAAACGGATTGGATCTTTGTACCATTTTCCCATGTTAAATTAACAGCGAGATTGGCTAAAGCATCAGTGAAACTATTTTGTTCTCGAGGAAGATGTTTGAAGCTGATATCATCAAAATAAGGGATCAATTCTTGAAGGTACTCTGTGTAGAGCTGAAGTCTCTCATCCCTAACCCTCGAAATTCCTATTGTTTGAGATATGATGAGATTAGAATCTCCATACACAGTGAGATGTCTTGCCCCTGCTGCCAAGGCGGCCTTTACTCCATATATGCGGGCTTCATACTCGATTTGTATTGTTTGTTGTTGGGAAGTCAAACAATGACAAATGGAATATGGACTCCATCGGGATCTACTAACAAAACACCCGCTCCATTACCTCTCCTATTAGAAGCTCCATCAAAGTACATGCACCATTGTGGATTGTCAATGAAGCATAAGTACTCGTCAGGGAATGCATCGTCATACTCATCTCCTGACATTGGTCCTTCTGCTAGGGCTTCAGATATGGCTCGTCCTTTAACAGATTTCTACACATTGAATATCAAACTCAGAAAGCATAGCATGCCATCTTGCCAATCTTTCACTAAGAATGGATTTTTCAAACAGATACTTGATTGGATCCAGTCTTGAGATTAGATAGGTGGTATGGGCTTGAAGGTGATGCCTCAACTTTATTGTGGCATAGACCAAGGAAACACATGCTTTTTCCAGAGGGGTATATCTTGTCTCATACTCAAGGAATTTCTTACTGAGATAGTATATGGCAACCTCTTTCATTGTTCCCTCTTGATATTGGGCTAAGAGAGCTCCCATAGCCGTTTCTGTGATAGTGAGGTACGGAATCGGAGGTTCTCCTGGTCCAGGTGGCATTAGAACGGGTGGATTTGAAAGGTATTCTTTCATAGAATCAAAAGCTTCACGACATTCTTCATTCCACTCATGGGATGCCCCTTTTACGGCGGCTTAAATATAGGTTCACATCTCATAGTGAGTTGTGAGATGAACTTCTTTGATATATTGAATTCTCGCGAGAAACCCTCTTACTTCTTTTCGTTTTTGGAGGAGGTAATTCTGAATAGCCTTCACCTTTCGAGTCCAATTTGATGCGCGTCTTGATTGACAATGAATCCTAGCTGACTTTCCCAGTGACACCAAACACGCACTTTTGAGGGTTTAGCCTTAGACTGTACTTCCTAATTCTTTCAAAGAAGGACCTTAGTGCAGGAATATGCCCTTCACGATATTCACTTTTCACAATCATGTCATCTATATAAACCTCCACAATGTCGTGGATGAGGTCATGAAGGATAGTGGTTGCAGCCCTTTGATATGTGGCTCCGGCATTCTTGAGACCAAAAGGCATAACTCGGTAGCAAAAAGTGCCCCATGGAGTGATGAAAGATGTCTTTGTCATGTCTTCTTGAGCCATGAGTATTTGATTATACCCTGAGAATCCATCCATGAAGGAAAACATTCCATGACCAGTCGTACTATCAACAAGAACATCGATGTGGGGTAGGGGAAAGCAATCTTTTGGTGACGCAGTATTCAAATCTTGAAAATCAATGCATACCCAAACTCTCCCATCCTTTTTAGGTACGACCATTATATTGGCGAGCCAACTTGGATGTTTTACAGCTTGAATGAATTTGGCATCAAGCTGTTTCTGGATTTTTGTTTCACTTTCAGACTAACCTCTGGCGTCATTCGGCGGAGCTTTTGCTGCTTAGGCTTGCTTTCAGGATGTAACGGAATGCGATGTTCTGCAATTTTTCTATTAACACCTGGCATATCAGCATAAGACCATGCGAACACATCTACATACTCTTTTAATAATGCAATAATCATAGATTGTTCAGTTGGGGAGAGGGATGACCCTATTTTGACTTCTTTTACAGCATTTTCTGTACCAATATTAATTACAATGGATTCTTCCATGGGTTTTATATATGTTTCAGCTGTATCAAGTGATTCATCATTATTAAATTCACTGTCAGAAATAACATCTTGTATGCAAATGTATTTAGATAAAGGTTCATATTCAATTTCCTCACTATCAGAGTTTTCTGACTGAGTATGCAAGGTAGATTGGCTGGAAGATGAGCTATCAGTATGATATCCATCTGAAGGGGGTGAAAAGGTATTTTCATGAGATGGATGTGGAGGATGGTTTCCTAAAAACATTTTAAATTCTATTGGCCTGTCTTTTGCCTGACGCTCAATACTCCACTTATGTTCAATGCTTTTGCCAAAAGGTACCATCAAAGACACCGGGTCAAAATCCCCTTCCCTAGAGGACTCAGAAGCGAAAAGCTTCTTAAGGACTCCATGTTCCAGATTATCCACCCAGTCATTTTCTTTTATCATGTTTTGTTCTCGGACAAACCAACTTTCGATTAAGTCCAGATTTCTAGCCTCATTGAAGAATATTTCCAATCCCGGTAAAATCCTCAGCTCTTTCCTGCTAAGCCAAGGTTCTGGAAACTCATTGTATGGCTCAGTATCTCCTTCTTTGGATGACCCGACCATTGAGGGTAGAAGAAGGTTTTTGGTGTTTTGAGAAGTGCTGCCCGGATCATATCCTAATCCATGCCGGTTCTGCTTGTCAACTATGGGGATTGGTTGCTTCATTCCCCTACCATCACGCCCTAATCCGGCTCCTTGAGTATAACCCATCTTCATCATAATTTGAAATCCTATGGACAGAGGTTGCATGGCAATCCCTACAGGCTTTTTGACCGCATTCGTGGTTAGGGCTGAGGTGTTTGTTTTTTTACGGTAATTGGTCATCCTTAGAGAAGGGATAAATTTCTTCTTTTTGGACCTAAAGGTAGAGAAAAAGAATTAAAAGAAAAGAAAAGAAGGCGACATATTGCAGAATCCATTGCAGAGTAAAGAAAATTTTCGAAAACAACTTTGCCATATTTTGACTGGAATGGTCCACCTTCGCAATTTTGCTTTTTTATCATTTATTATTATTTTTTTATTTTTTGACTTTATTTTGACCTTTTTAAATGGTTTTACTGTCATTGCGGTTGAAAACAGATTTTTTCATTCTTCCATTCCCTGCTTAATATTTGAACAAAGACAGAAAATATAGAGATTAGGGCATGTATCCCCATTGATGCGTCAATTCAGCATTCTAAAATTGCTCCTGTGATGACTGGCATCTTGAATTCTGATCACATTGCCTGAAATACAATGATTAATATATTTGAGTCGAACCCGATGGTTGCCTACATATCCCCATTGCTCCAAGTGCATTTTATGGGGAATCAGACTCAGCGTAGTTCGTTATTTTAGAAAGAACTAAGGTTTTTATTTAATAAAGCAGCTGCACTCATATTAAGCTACCTACGTACCCCAGGTGTTACATAGGTGGAGTGATCTCGCATTGCAAGTGTAAGTGATAATGGGGATTCAAGCTGCACGTAGTTCTCTGATACTAACAAGCTGAAAGATTTTTTATAAATATACATATATGGGCTAACCCCCTACAGGACTTTTACCGAAGATTTTTTCCTTTCTGTGAGATGATGAATTAGCTTTGCGATAGACAAGAGCTATGTTGGTGATTTGCTTGATGCGATAGCTGAGAGCATGACATTGGTTTGTGCCGTGACCATGCAACTGATGATATTGGCAGTACTTGTGAAGATCTGACCCTATTGGATTTGCCCCTGAGCGTCTGGGAAGTGGATGAATCATACCTTGTTCAACCAATTTGCGAAAGATATCGACTTGGGATTGCGGTCGCGGATGTGACGTCACCTTCCTTGCAGGTACTTCTTTGTGGGTTGGACTAATGATGCCTCGATCAATCAGGCTTTGCACTTTGTAGTAAAGGTCATGGCATCGATCAGTTTCATGCCCAAATTGACGACAATAATAGCGAGAATTTGCTCTATGTCATTCCGGGAAGGGGTACACGGTGCACATGCCTTTGGAACTTGAAGTATACCTTGCCTCCGAAGACGATCATCCACCATACTCAATGGTTCATCCATCTTAGCATAAACCCTTGAATTTATATTGGGAGTTTCAAGATTTTCTCGGGGCCGTTTTTCTTACAATTTCAAAGCATCGATGTCAAAGCCATGCTGTTCCATGTGGCTGAGGGAGGTGTATTTGATAGTAACCATGTGACGATAATAGAAATCGTTCAGGTTTCGCAGCAATATGAGCATGAATTCCCGATCAGTAATAGGGAAACGAAGTTGTGTGCGGATATGAGTGCATCTCAAACAAAAGTGCGAGAAGGTTTCTAAGGCACTCTGACGCAAAGTGACTAACTTCAGCTTCTTGACATCAGTCTGTTTATGCTCGAAAGCCCAATTAACAAAGGGTTGGCTAGCATTTTCCCAACTAGCCCTATCTACACAATCTGAAGAATAGTACCAGTCTAGAGCTGGTCCTTCTAAACTCTTGTTAGACAGCATGGGGTAATCTTCCTCTGGTATGCCCCATGGATGCAAGGCATTCACAAATCCCACTAAGTAGACAAAAGGATCACCGTTCCCATCAAATTTTCTCAATTGGGGTAATTCACGATAGTGATCTTCATGTTGATATCTTGGAAAGAGAATCAGGGATTCGGTGTGAACTTCTTGGATAGGACCCACTACATTAAAGTCCAGATCAAAATCATCTGTCCTAGATCTCTTCTTTGAGTCATTATCATCATCTCGAGGATTGCCGACACAGGATTCTTCCGGTGCTCCAGATAACGTATTATGTGTGTCGATGCTTGGAGCTCCTACCTCTTCCTCGTCATCCTCACTATATTCTGGTTATGTTTCTTCATCACTTTCATCTGGTGTGGCTGCTGGAACCTCATTCATCCATGAATTTCAGGTGCTGCTAGAATACAGTGGATAGTATAACCATCCAACCTAGTGCCCTCCACTTCGTTCAGATACAATACCGATTTTTCGGCGTTGGAGATGGTCATAATTTCTGGATCACCAGAAATAGTCACAGCACCCTGATCAGTGAGAAACTTTACCTTCTGATGTAAAGTAGATGCTACTGCTCTATTTTCATGCAAGCAAGGTCTTCCTAATAAGAAGTTAAAACAGGCTTGTATGTCATGACCATGAATTCCATCTTCCTTGCCACGGGACCACATTCAATGAGGAGGCTGATCAAACCCAATACTTCTCTCTTAGCATTATCATATGCTCTGACCACCTGGTTGGATGGTACCAGATCCTCTTTTGAATACCCAAGCCTTGTTAGCACACGCAGAGGGCAAACATTGATTGCGGAGCCATTGTCGATCAACACCCTAGATTTCTCCCATCCATTACAGCGTTTAGTGATGTGTAATGAATTGTTGTGGCTGATATTATCAGGGAGATCATTGTCTGTGAACATGAGAGTTCGATTTACCTTATGAATGAGCCCCACCATCTGGTCAGGTGTTATAGAAGAGCTTACAGAGTCTTCATTAAGATGTTTTAGAACAAGCGCCCTATGAGGTGGGAATGCATTAACAATTTCCGGGATGGAAACATTAGCATTTACTTCTTTCATGCGCTTGATAGCATCATCTTCCTTATTACTTTCCTCTGTCATTGGCTCTTTGCCCTTTTCCTTCCTTCTCAATACCTCCAAAGGATTTTCATCCTCTAAATGGGATGGTTTAAAGTGGCGGCCTGCTCTAGTCAAATGAGAGATATCCACATACTCCTCATCACTAAGATCATCGAGGCAGATGGGGCGCCAGTATGTATTTGGAGTGGTGGAATGTCCTCCAGTGTTTTTCTCCATAATTGGTAAGACCGAAGAGGCATCTTCATCAGCATCAAAGTCCAAAATGAAGAAGGCACCGTCATAATCCAAAGTTCCACACATGTCAGAGAATGGATCCTTGTTGAGAGTGAAGCTGGGGTCCTTACAAGGCACCATTTTGACTTTTTCTTGAGTGGAATAGTCATAGACCAGGCACTTGTAACCTACGGCTATCGGCATTTCATACATTTGAGGAAGCTGTTGTGGATTAACCGAGGCTGGATCGTATCCCGTCAGGCACGAGAGATGGCATTAATGTCGAATGAGGGTTTATGATTAGGAAGGGGTTTTTTTTGTGATGTTAGGTGAGAGTCATTTGGTTTATTGGAGATGGATCCCAGAGAAAGTTTTCCATCATCCACAAGGTTTTGAATTTGATGCTTTAGAGCCATGCAGTTTTCAGTATTATGCCCCAGGCTTTGATGGTATTCACAGTTTTGATTTGGGTCATAACCTGGGTAAGGATTTTTAGGAGGTGGGCGCGGATTCAAGGGTTGAATGAGATTGGCCTTTTTTTAACTTGGAGAGAGCTTGGGAATAAGTCATTTTCAAAGGAGTAAAGTTCCATTGTGGTCGCAACTGGAATGCAGACGATGCACTAATGGCATGGATCGCATTAGTTGTCTTAGGAGCTGTTGAATCATTGTTTGGGGCTCTTTTCTTATTTCTAAATTTTGCATTATAAGTAGTGCCGCCAATAGGTTCATCTTTCTTGATGTCTCCCCTTTTCACAGCATCCTCAACTGAAGTTCCCGTAGCAATCACAGCTTTGAAAGTCGGGAAGTACTGGTATGCCATATGCTTCTGATAGACAGGAAGAAGGTTTTTCACAACCATTTGCAGTTGTTCCTCCTCATTATGCCTACTCGTCATTTTGGAAGCCTTGATTCTCCATCGAGTGATGAATGAAGAAAATGTCTCATTAAGGTTTTGCGAAGTGGTCTCCAGATCCCTTCTAGTAACATCAATTTCTTCATTATACTTGTATTGGTTTGAGAACTCTCTGACTATGTCAGCCCAAGTGGATTTCTTTGTATTTTCAAGGTTGAGGAACCAATGTGCTGCAGCACCATCTAAATATTGTTAAAATAGTTGGGCCATCAAGGATTCTTCCACTCCCCAGGGACTCATTGCCCCTACATACATTTTCAAGAAATTGGTGGGGCTACCGGTCCCATCAAACCTTGTCAGATTAGGCATTTTGAAACCATGGGGTAATTGTGCCTTCGGGAAAAGAGTTAATCCATGAATATCCATCCATGGTTCAGCCTTAGTCATGCCTTTTAAGACTTCTTTAAGCTTGACTACTTCTTCCTCGAGTTTAGAGGGAAATTCTCTCTCATTGTTCAGAGGCTCAAGATGAAAAGGCGAAGCTACTTCCGACTCCGGAGGAGGAGGAGGAGGAGGCATCTGGGCGCTTTGGCGCATTATACCTAACACAGTTTGCTCAATATTATCCTGTCGGTCAAGCATGGCCTGGACAAGTCCTCGGAGCTCAATCATTGGATTAGGTGGAGGGGTAGAGTTTTGTTGGTGCTCATTGTTCGGAATTTCAGACATATTGTTGAGACGTGTAGCAGAGAATACAGCTGGTGTAGACAAGGATGACAGTATTACTAACAGAGAACGTTCACTGTGGTCAGAACTTCGGCAAATTAGCCTAGATCCTGAGCGGGCCCAGGCAGAGTTCCTGTGAAATGAGATGAAG
This sequence comes from Beta corolliflora, assembly GCA_947648045.1. Classification (NCBI taxonomy): domain Eukaryota; kingdom Viridiplantae; phylum Streptophyta; class Magnoliopsida; order Caryophyllales; family Amaranthaceae; genus Beta; species Beta corolliflora. The sequence goes on from CANSZD010001462.1 coordinate 26,285, forward strand.
GGTTAGCACAGAAATTTTATCCAGACTTTGTTTCTTCTTTTCTTTTCTTTTTTTGCAGGGAATGAAGGAAATTATATCTTTGAAAATTCTCTCTTTCTTTTTTTACCTCAATTAAAAGGTGTAAGACCTTGACTCTATCATTTGTTTTGAGATTTTTCATTAGATTTCTTTGACTTGTTATTCTTTTTTAGACTTGGACTTTTATTTACATTTTAAACTTCCACTTTTTAGACTCATATATTTTTTCGGGATAATACACAAATATTTTTCAAAATCAATTTGATAATATCCTTCCATTTCCTGCTACTACATAAATAAGAGAAAAGAGGTATAACGAGTCCTGTGTCCTCATTTTGGCAAATTATAATGCCCCATATATCGTTCTTCTTTGTAGTGATATGCATCTATTGATTGCTTCTAAGTGCTGAAACCACAAAAGAAAATATTAAATGCAAAAGGGGCCGCACCCGAAGGTTGCCTACGTATCTCCATAAGTGGATTTGGATTTGGGGAATAAATTTTTCTTCTGATGATTTTTTTTTTAATGGAGAATCAGGCCCAACGTAGTTCTGATATATGAAATGAAATTTAACATATTTTTTTCCCTTTTTTTTGTTTTTTGCAGCTGTACTCGGAAAATGAGTTGCCTACGTACCCCTTTTAGTACATTACATAGTTGAGAAGCTAAGATAAATGCATACAACATTAGATTTTTTGTTTTTTTTTAAGGGGATCAAGCTGCACGTAGCTCTACCTACCAAGTACAACATAAAAGCGGTTAAATGAATCAGGTACTTCCTAAGCTTTTCGGACTTTAGTTTCTTAGGGAGCGAAGCCATATGTTCTCCTGTTTGAAGACGTCTGTTCCACCTCTTAGGATTAGACTAATGTAAAGTTCTCGGGTTCTTCTCAACCTTTTTCCGAGTTTAGTTTACTAGGCGCCAGGCCATGTATTCTCCTGTTTGAATACGTCTATTCCACCTCTTAGGATTAGATTAATTTGAAGTACCTGAAATGTACACACTAACAATGTTAGTCAATGACTGATGAATTTTTCTTTATATGTGTTTTTAGCAGGAAATGAAAAATTTTTCCTTTATTTTTTTAAATGTTATTATCCCTTTTCATTAGACACATTTGTTTTAGTCAATTTCTTTTAGACGAGACTTCTCGTGTTTTAGACTATACGGTTTTAATTACATTCTAATTCCTAAACATGACACGTTTTAAATCTTTTTGTTTTATCTTGGGATTATATCTTCAAAACAAGATTTTTTTTTTAGATATAAATTTTGTTTTTTGAAAAAACCATTTTGAATGAAAAAGAATTATGATGTAAATATGAGTTTTTTTTAAAAAAATGGGTGAGCACACATTTTTTACATGACACTTGTGATAAATAAACAAGAATACTCTTAATATTTCAATAAACATTTCGACAGCAATTCAGCTACAGTTAATGATTACTGAAGTAATGACCTACTGAAAACGGACTGAGGAATTTTGAAAAATTTTCACATTATTCAATAACTGAAATAAATAAAGGACATTATTTGTGCATTGATCCTTGTGTCCTAAAAGTCAACTAAAGGGTGATTCATTTAAGGAGAGATTATGTTAAAGTGGCCTCGAGTCACTTCCATTGTGTCCATCGAGGGTGGACGCTCTGACGTGAGCCGGTCGCAATAGCTCGCGGATGCGGTTTTTTAGGCCCTTAATTCATTAATTTGTCATTCTAAAATTCTGACCCTTGCCAATAGACAGAGGTATCAGACCTAATAAGAAAATGGTTAAAAAGAGTGCACGTGTATGGATCGATAAACTACCAAGCACACGTAATTTTCACATAAGCATGCTATATACAAAAATTAGATTGGGAATAGCCATGATTAACTTTCTTTATTATATATACATATGGAAAATAACGCATTGCTCAGGTTTAAACCTCTTTTATCCCCAGTGAAGTCGCCAGCCTGTGGTATCCGATTTTTGACTGTCTTAATTAACGGTCTGAATCCCATGATAGTCTCTCATTGGACTTTGAATTTTAGAAAACTTGGAAGTCGCCACCCTATTAATATCTGAATAGGGACAGATTTATTTAATAAATCGTTTTAAAATCAATTTCAAGAAAAATCATTTAAAACGATGGTGACTTCATATGGATAAGGCTTTTTTGAAAATTGGTCTTTCATACCATGAGATAGGGTTCGGGGTTTAGGTTAAGAGGTGCGAACGTCTGGAACTCGTCTCCTCTTCCGTTTTAAAGAACGGGCTCTTACTAAATGCGTTATTTTCCATTTTAAAGTAATCATGGCTGTTAAAAAGAAAGAAAATCACATAATTTGCACATATACACATTAACCATTTTTATTTAGGACCAATATATCATTTGTACATGGTAGGTTTGAGCACAGAAGTTGCACTACGTACCAATCATTGCGGGATTGGAATCCACTCATGGATCAAAACTGTCGTAATTCGAGCTTATGTCTCTCCCTAATTGGCCAATTCCACTGGGGAAAGAAGAGGAGGGAATAGATTATGAATAGCTCACTTTTAGAATTAAACAAATCTATTTAAAATGAGGTAATAACTCCAATTAGTGATTGAAATGAGATTAAGATAATCACCTTAATTAGTGATTAAATAAGGAAGGAAATAAGTAATCACCCTAATTAGTGATTAAAATGGAAAGATAATCACCTTGATTAGTGATTAATAATGAAGGTTAGGAAATAATCACCCTAATTAATGATGATTAAGGATTAAAATAATCACTCTAATTAGTGATTAAATGAGAAAAATAATCGTCCTAATTAACGATCATTAAGGTTTGAGATAATCACTCTAATTAGTGATTAAATAATGAAGAATAATCGTCCTAATTAATGATTATTAGGGTTTAAGATAATCACTCTAATTAGTGATTAAATGAGAAGAATAATCGTCCTAATGAACGATTATTAGGGTTTAAGATAATCACTCTAATTAGTGATTAAATAATAATTGGAGATAATCACCCTAATTAGTGATTAAAAGAAGTTTGAGTTAACCGCTCTAATTAGCGATTAATCAAGGATTGGAATAACCACCTTAATAGTGAACACATTTATGATTTTCGAGAGGCCTTAGAAGGTTTGCTTCCTAATTGAAGGCTTTTGAGAAATAATCTTTATTGAAGATTATAAAGTCATTTAGAGAGAAATGATCAATTTGAGATTGAATTTGGAGATTTGTGTTTGGCTAATTGGAATTTGGCCATTTGAAGCGAGACACGTGAAACGGCCTAAAATCAATTCGGAGATCATAATTACCAATCTAATTATGTCAAATTATATGATTAATCCATTTGAATATGGAGAACACATTTTTAAAATGTAAGATGGATCATCATACAATTTAACTTAGTTAGATTTGTAATTTTTTCTCTTAATTGAGATTGGGTCATTTGATCATATAATATGATATATTAGCCCAACATGCAATATTTGTAGCATTGGTTGCTCATTTTATTAAAAAGAGTTGTGGAATTATTTATGAACATTATGCATAAACATCTCCATGTTTTTTATTAATTGAGTGATGCAACAATTATTTACAAAGAAACTATTATTACAACAATATGTACAAAATCTATGATCTATACAGATCTTCAATCTTGGTCTTCCCCATGATGCTCCTTGATCTTCACCTCCTTGAATGGGCTTTAGAATTCATGTTTATTTGTGAATTTGTGAATTTGTGAAAGTTAAAGATTAATTAACTCCTTTGATTTGATTTTTTTATGACAATTTTCATTGATTTTTATCTACTTGATGAAATGAGCCATTTTAAGAGAAACTTAAAATTTAATGACTTTTAATTAACATTTTCGTGTGAAAAGAAAACATTTTTTTTTATGAAAGTTGAGTTAATTACTTTATTTCATTTTCCAGATTGCCTTTTTGTTCTTGTACTGACTTACAACAAGCATAACTTTCTGTACCAAGTGTTAAAATGAGTATATGATACATATATGGATAGATCAGTGAGTTCTTTATGTTTTACCAAAATTTCACAAGTTTTTAGTGACCACTTGAATTATGGTGAATTTCATGTCAAAACTTGTCAAAACATGACCTTTATTCAATTTGTTCTTTGAGATCCAACTTATTGAACTTATTTTGAAGTAAAATTTGGTATAAACATTCTAGACTTTTTGAAAGACTAGACTGAAAATTTTTACTTGAATTTGACATTTGTAAAACTATTTTTATTTATTTTCTTAACCGAAGAGAAAATCAGTATTCTGAAATTTAGTGATTTACATGAATGCTTTTGTAAAAATGATGTAAAATTGTATAAAATTCATATGAACATGATTTTTATATTTTTAAAAAGCTACTGATGTTTTCTTCAAACTTGATATTTTTAGTTTTATCTAAATGATTTTATTTTAGACTTTATTGATAGAACAATCGTAGGTGGTACTGGACAAAATCAGTTTTGCACAACAAAGTTGTATGATTTTTACTTATTTACACAAAATTATTTTTTTAGAAATTCCAAATCCAACTTTCTGAAAACATCTTGCAATTCATAGGAAAAATATTAAATCCTACAAACTATTCTGATAACATAGACGAAAAATAGAATGAAATACGAAATTAAAACAGATTATAATTACAGCATCACATTTTTTTTATGGAGATGTTTATGCACAACTTGTCTTGAATCTTTTTATGAAAATATTTTTGGTGATGAATAACAGCTTGATTAAGGAAAATCACATAATCACATTGTTTCCTAAGAGTCACCCCATTAGAGGTGATTATTCTAGGTGGGGTGATTTAAGGTTGGGAACCTATTAGGACTTCCACATACCCAAATCACTCCAAAGATTAAAAAAATGATAAGAAGAAAACAAGGAAAAAGTTAGTAGATGATTAAGAAGATAATCAAAATAAACAAGAATTTCGACTTTACCTTGCTAGCTCAATGATGCACTTCCCTTTTGCCAATTTTTCTACCTTTTTGTGATTTTCTTAATTTCTAAGTGAGTTTCTAAATCCTCTTAATTACTAACTTAAACTCTTTTTGTGTTTTTCCTTCTTTTGATGAACTTCTTTTACTTACTAATTAGGACTTTTGCTTAGATGAAAAGATTAAGGAGGAGAAGAGTAGTAGAGAAGATGAGAGTGAAGTTGAATTGTGTTTTTTTAAACTTGGTTTTGAAGTGAAAAAGGGGAGGGTATTTATAGGGAAATGAGGAATGTGAACTAGGGTTTCAAAGAGGGAGAAAATCAGATTTTTCATCCAAAAAATCTGATTTTCTTCATCCTTAATCACCTTAATGACATCACTCTAATGACCTCACCCTAATGACATCATCAAATCTCTTTGGAAACACAAATATTCTTATTCTTTTTAGATTTGCTCATTAATGAGGCAAGATCAGATTTTCAGAAAATATTCTTCCTAAAACATTCTAATACGTAAAAAAAATTGCATTGAAAATCGTGCAAAATGAAAGCTGATCGGGATCTTTGCGCCTAGCGCGTAAAACCTGCGCTAGGCACAACACCTTGCGCTAGGCTCGAGGCCTGCGTCGACGCGCGAGCATGCTTGTGCGCTAGGCGCACAATCATGCGTCTAGCGCATGATTGTGTGCTTGGCGCACACTTGATTCTTCCTAAAAGAATCCGGATTTCCCCCTCTTACACATGGGATTTGAATCTTATTCTCACATCTTTTCATGATTCTTATTCTTTAACTAATGGATAAAGGATGTGTTTAGTGGATAAAGAATATATTCTTATTCTTTATCCAATGAACAATGACTTGACCATCAAGGAAACTGATTAATGCCGGTTTTGGGATACGACTAAAATCCTGACGCCTAATCGCGACTCGCTTTTCATTTTTCCGAAAAACTAGCTTAAGACAATTAACGAAAACTCGTCAAATTAATAAAGACGAGCATGATTATACTACGAATAATTTTATTAAAACGGTGGTTGTAGTTATTGACTACGACTCACGAAAATTATACTTCTAAGCCGAAACTGTATGTGTAACACTCCGTCATTTTATAAACATAATATAAACAAAATAGAGCATTTTATTAAAGAAATGGCGATAGCGGAAATATCGCCTGACGAAAATGCCACTCTAATCAAAGGTTAAAATTAAACTAAATAAAAATAAAACCCAATTAAGATAATCCAAAATATCCATAAGGAAGCAAAACAACCTCATAAACCCAATTTATCAAACATAAATTAAAATAAAATATAAAGTCTCAAAAGCCTAATAAGTCTTCCTTCACAACCCACAATATATAAAAGAACTACTCTTCATTAATACCTGCAAAACATAACAACAAATATCCACAATCAGTGGGGAGTAACTAACAGCTCTCCCAGCCCAATTAGGATCCATATAAGAGTTATAAAAGCCTTAATAATTAAGTCACACGAGAACATCTCAATAGAAAACTTTAGATAATTAAATAAAACACTTAAACAAAGATAATACAACATGCTTAAAAATAAATAGAGTAAAGATAACAAAATAAATAAAATGGATAAACAACTTATATATATATACTCAAGTATCAACAACATAAACCACCAAGGTTTAAAATAATAAAATAATATAATTAGTTTGAGAGAGAGAGCTGAACGCTAGTGGACAACCCACTTCCTATGGTAATGTGAGACAACCTCCAGACAGCCTATGGGTTACGTTCCCTACTGCCTGTGTCTAAGAATGGCCATACTCCCGATGCGGTGTAGGATTACGTCCCCACCGACCTCTCGGACGACAACAAAACCAAGGTATACCTAAGATTACGTCCTATGGTTTGCATGTTCTTCACCTCGGGATTACGTCCCTCAGGATAATCTTGCTCTCAAACAATAATAATAATAAAATAATACTCAATCATCAAATAACAAGGATGCCCTTAAGGCCTTACACCAAATCAGCAGAAATCTAGGATCGCAACCCAACAATTTCAATTAAAATTAATATTCTTCTCAAAATAAAATAATAATAATAATAATACCTCAAAAATATAATTTTTACTCATCATAAAATAACACAACCATGTTCTAATAACCCATGATAACCACCTTCTCACAATGTCACAGATTATACATGTTTAAATAATATAAAATAAAAATTCCCAACATTATAATAAAAAAATATATATAAATACAATAGTATCTTAACCATCACAACCGAACAATTTGCACCTCATAATAAATTAATACAACTTCTAATAATGAAACTGCAAACTCAATACAATAAAAAGGAAAGGAAGAAAAAAAAACAAAGTTACAACTAGGAGATCAGATGCTTATTGCATAATCCCACCATGACATTCAACTTTACTAAATAAACCAAAAATTATAAGATAACACAAGACCATCATCACCAATTCACACAAAACATATAACAATATGGCTGTACCGTAACAAAGCAAAGAAACACCTAAAATAGTGTAGTGGATATTATACTTAGCTAGCTGGTCAAAGCTATAAAAATCATCATGGCAACAAATAATCATTTAACTTAATCGAACAGCAAAACAAGGAAGAGATTTAAGGAGTTCCAATCATTCATGCACACAAACCGACTAGTAACCATTAGAATGGTTAGCAATACCAAAGTCCCTACAGCTACCAACATAGGAACAAGAACACACACAGTAGTTCGGCTACTAAACGCCGGCTTTGGGTGTCGGCTTAACGGCTTTTGGTGTGGGGGTGCACCGTTACGAGGCTACCGAAGTAGTGATCACAGTAGCGTCGCCAAGCACAAGCAGTCATGTGCAGCGATATCATGCCGAAGACGCCAAAACGCAGAAGAACAAGTAACAACATTCTAACAACAACGAACATTTCAAGTTTACAAAAATAATAGTATAATTCGTAGAAACTATTTAAAACAATAAACAACACATAACTAAAACTACCCAAATTTCTAAAGTGATACAAACCCAACTTAACTATTAAAACTAGCATAATCCCTATACGAATACTAATCGATCTAGGAGAACCGCTAGTTACCTGGACCAACTGGAGGAGTGAAGCCGATCGATCTAAACGTCTTCTCCTTGCGCCCTTGCGTCCCCCAAATGCTTCTCTTCTAGTCACAAAGATATACTTAGAAACTCAAGAATTAAAGAAAGAAAATGTAGATATTTTAGTGTGAAAAGAATAGAGTAAAAAGGGTGATTTTGTGAGAGGAACAAAGATGAACTTTCAGCCTTTTCTCCTCTTGATCTCACGGCAGCAGGGACAAAAATAAACCCACTGAATTTTCTGTCAAGTGATGCACCCAAGAGATGGCTAATATTAAGGAGATAATGGGGGTTTACAAAGGTGGTTTAATGATGGGAGGTAATGGGTCTTTAATGGTGGGGGTTACAAGGTTACAAGAATAACATAAAACACTTCATTTCCTCCTCCCTCCCACTGATTTTCGGCCAGCATAAACACAAGGGTGGTCGGTCTAATTTTCGTTACGCAAACGGCCCAAAACGCGACAACAATCTATAAGATGAAATACGTAGCTCAAACGCGCAAATTTAAATGCTATAAAATATATAATTTCTAACAAAATAATTTATATAAATATAACATTTTAAAAGTTGAAAAAAAAAACAAATCATATAAGATATAATATTTTTAAGAAGTAAAATATTATAATTTTAACGGAAAATAATAATTAAGGGAAAATAACCCGAATAAAATATTAGCGAAAAACCGTGGTGTTACAGTATGACTAATACGCAAAAATGGAAAATCGTGCGACAGAATGAAACACGGAGCGCGCTCCACGATGCATGACGATTTTGTTATTTTTATTTTTCAAATCCTTTATTTATCCAAAAAAAAGGGTTCAAAATTTGGTGTCTACAGAATGCCCCACATTGGTCGAATTTCGGAGAAAATGATGGCCAATGTTTGAAAAGACAGAAAATTTTGACAGAAAATTTCTTTTGAGTTAACATATTCTCCGTAGAAAATAGTTATCATCAGTGCTATTTTGAAAACATGACTTGCGACTTCTGTTGACGCTTTAAGTAGAAAATCCTAGTTAATTTTCTAAAATAGGAGATGCGACTTTGACGTCGTCTTAAATAGAAAATCCCAATTAATTTTCTAAAATAAAAAATGCGACTTTATTGTCGTCTTAGATAGAAAATCCCAAATAATTTTTGAAATTTTGAAAATGCGACTTTAACGTCGTCTTAGATAGAAAATCCTAATTAATTTTCTAAATTTTGAAAATGCGACTTTAACGTCGTCTTAGATAGAAAATCCCAATTGATTTTCTAAATTTTGAAAATGCGACTTTATTGTCGTCTTAAAATAGAAAATCCCAATTGATTTTCTAAACATTGAAAACGCGACTTTATTGTCGTTTTAGATAGAAAATCCCAATTAATTTTCTAAAATTTAAAAATGCGACTTTATTGCCTTCTTTTTTTCTTTTAGTCTTATGAATTTGTCTTTTGTTAATGTGAGAAATTCCGACAATTAGCAGTCAACTCCGGTTTTACGGTTTTTCATGGCCTTGATGACAAACAAGTTGTCAAGTCACCATTACTTACTTTTTATAACTCCATGTGTTATCATGTCACCTTAAATTAGGACATTGTCAGGTTATGTCACCTTAGAGTGATGCATTGTTAAATCTTGTCACCTAAAAGGGCTGACCAAAGGTTATTTCCCTCTAAATAAACTATGGTGGACCAAATCATCATGTGGCAAAAAAATTTATCTGTTTTTCCGAAATCTTTCAGAAAAATTTTCATGCATAATGCTTATTTGCTTTATTGGAAAATGATGATCACTATGTAAAATAGATTGATCATGGTCATTATAATGGATTATTATTAGGAAAGGATTGTATCAACGTTCTTGAATCATCATTGACGCTGTTTTTTTTATGTTCGGCTTTAGCAAAAATTGCCATACCACAAATGCTTGGTCATTAGCCATGGTGAAGGATGCTCCTTATTATCCTATGGACAATACTCAAACTCATTATCCATGGCATAAATCATGGATGATCATCATTTCATCTATAAAAGGGGCATGGTTCTTCATTTCCAAATGCACCACTTCCATCTACAAAAATGGTTCTTACTTATGAAGAAGCTAATGAAATACGGAGTCGGGAGAAAAAACAACTCTCGGGGATTACAAGAAACTTGGAGCAACCAAGGCAATCCTTTTCCTCTTCTAGCTTCACTAAGGTGCTTATGCCTTTGCTTTCACTTTCAATTTGTTACAACATGATTCATGCTGCTTCCAAATTTTGGGATGAAACTCGCTATGTCTTCCGCTTTGGAGACCGGGAGATTGTGCCTCTTGTTGAAGAGGTCGAAGGTTTGCTAGGCTTACCATCCAATGGTCCAGTTATCACACCTAGATCTCCTACCAGGATCTCGGGAGATTTATCAACGATTTTACATCTTCCCGAAAATCTTCATGGAAACTACCTACAATATGGTGAGGTATTTCTTGCCAACTTATTATTGACTTTCCAATTTGGCACTTGGCAATTTTCTAACAATGCCAACTTAGGATTGCTAGAGAAAATATTTGCATTCTTATGATTTTGGGAAGTACCCTCACTAAATGGTCTTTAAATGCATGCCATGTTTGGTGTCTTTCACTTATTCCTCAAATTATTAGCGGGGGTCGTCTTGGACCACTTATTTTGGGGGAAATGTTCCTTGGCTTAGATGAACTCAAAAGAAACCCTCAAAGCTTTGTGAAGGGATGTCCATTATCCCTTCATTTATGGATATTAGAAAAAATTTCTCTCATGAAACCCCACAAAAGTCTTACTTACAAAACTAGTCATGTCCGGGAGAGAGGTCTTCTTCCTTTCTTCTATCAACTTAGCAAAAATGGTGGCTGGGAGGATTTTTTTCTACATCAAGACATAAAGTGGGTCACAAGCCATCTTGGCATTAGTGCAATTGTATATTGCAATTCTGGTCGCAGAGGTGTGCAATTACCCGGGCTTTGCCAAGTCACTTTCTACCTTCCATGGAGATGTCTAAGGCAAATTGGTTGGAAGCAAGAGCACAATCCTGTCCTCCAGGTTCTTCCATCTTGTACCACTTATGAGGCTGATATGAGTGGTATTCAGAAAATGCCTACTATATGGCAGGGGGCTAAAATTATATCAGCGCTACCGGAACCTTCCTTTCCATTGATTGATGAAGATTACCTTCAATGGCTTCTAGCGGATATTGGTCAAGACAAAGATTCAGACGGGCCTACCATGAAGAGGAGAAGGGTTTGAGAGAATTGTCATGTTTATTTTCTATGTTGTTTTTTTTATTTCTTTTTTTTTGAGTTTGTAGGAAATGAAGGCTTTATGTCTTTTTATGTATGAAATGAAGTACCCTAGTTGGGATGAATAAAAGATCTGTTTGTGAGAAATTCAATGTGAACACAATTCTAAACACGTGCACACTTTAACATTAAATTTGACATGCAAATCATAATGAACTAATCATATGACACATAAAAGCATAACATATAAACCTTAACAATCAAAGACATGTTTTTTCATTTTTCCTTTTTCCTTTTTTCCTCTGTTCCGTTTTTCTTCTTTTTCTTTTTCCGTTTTTTTTCTTTTTTTTTCGTTTTATTTTCTTCCTTTTTTTTGTTTTTTTTTCTTTTTTTTCGTTTTTTCTTTCTTTTCTTCTTTTTTTTTGTCTCTTTTTTTTTTACATTATATAAATATCTCAGAAACTCATGGCATGCTTATTAAGAACAAACAGATAGGATACAAAACCCACAAACTTCTTGGTTACTTGATCATGACAATTACAATTACTTTGATGGCTAAGCGTAATATTTCTTCAACTGATCAAGATTAGTAAAATGGGTGAACTCATTTCCATCAAAATCCATTAGCTTCCTTGCTCCAGTAGTGGTGACATGCTTGACCAGGAATGGTCCAGACCAGTTAGGCTTGAATTTTCCTCGAGGATCATGCAACAGAGCTCTATTCTCCTTTAAGACTAGATCACCTTCTTGAATGTTTCTATCTCGAACCCTTTTGTTAAATGCACGAGCAATTCTCCGTTGATAGAGTTGAATGTTATGCAATGCTTGTAGTCGGCGCTCATTTGCGAATGCAAGCTCATCATAGCGAGTTTTGTGCCACTGGTCTTCCGAGATTTCACTTTCTGCTATGACCCTGAGAGATTGTATCTCCACCTCAACTGGTAGGATTGGCTCCATCCCATAAACCAAAGAATACGGGGTTGTTCCTGTTGGAGTCCTAATTGATATCCATTATCCCCAAAGGGCATATGGTAGTTTGTCATGCCATTCCCTAGTCTTTTCAGTCATCTTGACAACAATAGTTTTGATTGTCTTATTGGCTGCTTCTACCGCTCCATTTGTTTGGGGACGATAATGTGAGGATTGATGATGCTTGATTGCATATTTTGCGAGAGTGGTCTTCAGATGACCCTCAAAGTGATCCATTATCAGAGATGATTTCGAAAGGTATGCCATTCCGACAGATGATGTTGTTAATCACAAATTTCGAGACTTGCTTTGCCCCTGGCTTCGAAAATGATGCAGCTTCAACCCACTTCGAAAAGTAATTAATTGCTACAAGAATATACTGATTCCCATTTGAAGCCTTTGGATGAATTTGTCCGATTATGTCTATGCCCCAACTTGAAAACAGCCAAGGAGAAGTCATATTATGTAATGACACAGGTGGCATATGATTGAGGTTAGCAAATATCTGACATTGCTTGCAGGCACGGACAAAGCCATTATTCTTCCGTTCATATGGAGTCCACATTCACCCCCATGAACTTCTTCCATGATGACTTGCTTTTCGCTGTCATTTACGCAGAGTTGTAGAGTACCATCAAACCCTTTGTGATATAGTCCGCCTTTTAGTATGAGAAAATGAGCGGCTAGCCTTATGATAGCTATGCGGTCCTTCGGCCACTTCCCCTCGGATATTGCATAGTTTTCGGAAAATTCTTGATATCCTTATACCGGACATCATCATCATCTTGTTGAACCAGCACGGAGATAATTTGTGCTACCGTCACTGTTGGTCCCTTCCTTTCTTCAATTAAAACTGACTGGATCTTTGTACCATTTTCCCTTGTTAAATTAACAGCGAGATTGGCTAAAGCATCAGTGAAACTATTTTATTCTCGAGGAAGATGTTTGAAGCTGATATCATCAAAATAAGGGATCAATTCTTGAAGGTACTATGTGTAGAGCTGAAGTCTCTCATCCCTAACCCTCCAAATTCCTATTATTTGAGATATGATGAGATTAGAATCTCCATACACGGTGAGATGTCTTGCCCCTGCTACTAAGGCGGCCTTTACTCCATATATGCAGGCTTCATACTCGGTTGTATTGTTTGTTGTTGGGAAGTCCAGCTTGACAGCAAATGAATATGGACTCCATCAGGATCTACTAACAAAACACCTGCTCCATTACCTCTCCTATTAGAAGCTCCATCAAAGTACATGCACCATTGTGGATTGTCAATGAAGCATAAGTACTCGTCAGCGAATGCATCGTCATACTCATCTCCTGACATTGGTCCTTCTGCTAGGGCTTCAGATATGGCTCGTCCTTTAACAGATTTCTGGCTTACACATTGAATATCAAACTCAGAAAGCATAGCATGCCATCTTGCCAATCTTTCACTAAGAATGGATTTTTCAAACAGATACTTGATTGGATCCAGTCTTGAGATTAGATAGGTGGTATGGGCTTGAAGGTGATGCCTCAACTTCCTTGTGGCATAGACCAAGGAAACACATGCTTTTTCCAGAGGGGTATATCTTGTCTCATACTCATGGAATTTCTTGCTGAGATAGTATATGGCAACCTCTTTCTTTGTTCCCTGTTGATATTGGGATAAGAGAGCTCCCATAGCCGTATCTGTGATAGTGAGGTACAGAATCAGAGGTTCTCCTGGTCTAGGTGGCATTAGAACAGGTGGATTTAATAGGTATTCTTTCATAGAATCAAAAGCTTCCTGACATTCTTCATTCCACTCATGGGATGCCCCTTTTCTGAGCAGCTTAAATATAGGTTCACATCTCATAGTGAGTTGTGAGATGAACCTGCTGATATATTGAATTCTACCGAGAAACCCTCTTACTTCTTTTTCTATTTTTGGAGGAGGTAATTCCTGAATAGCCTTCACCTTTTCAGAGTCCAATTTGATGTCGTCTTGACTGACAATGAATCCCAACAGCTTTCCCGAAGTGACACCAAACACGCACTTTTGAGGGTTTAGCCTTAGATTGTACTTCCTGATTCTTTCAAAGAAGGACCTTAGTGCAGGAATATGCCCTTCACGATATTCACTTTTCACAATTATGTCATCTACATAAACCTCCACAATGTCGTGGATGAGGTAATGAAGGATAGTGGTTGCAACCCTTTGATATGTGGCTCCGGCATTCTTAAGACCAAAAGGCATAACTCGGTAGCAAAAAGTGCCCCATGGAGTGATGAAAGATGTCTTTGTCATGTCTTCTTGAGCCATGAGTATTTGATTATACCCTGAGTATCCATCCATGAAGGAAAACATTGCATGACCAGTCGTACTATCAACAAGAACATCGATGTGGGGTAGGGGAAATCAATCTTTTGGTGACGCAGTATTCAAATCTCGAAAATCAATGCATACCCGAACTCTCCCATCCTTTTTAGGTACGACCATTATATTGGCGAGCCAACTTGGATGTTTTACAGCTTGAATGAATTTGGCATCAAGTTGTTTTTGGAATTCTTCTTTCACTTTCAGACTAACCTCTGGCGTCATTCGGCGGAGCTTTTGCTGCTTAGGCTTGCTTTCAAGATGTAACGGAATGCGATGTTCCGCAATTTCTCTATTAACACCAGGCATATCAGCATAAGACCATGTGAACACATCTACATACTCTTTTAATAATGCAATAATCATAGATTGTTCAGTTGGGGAGAGGGATGACCCTATTTTGACTTCTTTTACAGCATTTTTTGTAACAATATTAATTACAATGGATTCTTCCATGGGTTTTATATATGTTTCAGCTGTATCAAGTGATTCATCATTATTAAATTCACTGTCAGAAATAACATCTTGTATGCAAATGTATTTAGATAAAGGTTCATATTCAATTTCCTCACTATCAGAGTTTTCTGACTGAGTATGCAAGGTAGATTGGCTGGAAGATGAGCTATCAGTATGATATCCATCTGAAGGGGGTGAAAAGGTATTTTCATTAGATGGATGTGGAGGATGGTTTCCTAAAAACATTTTAAATTTTATAGGCGTGTCTTTTGCCTGACACTCAATACTCCACTTATGTTCAATGCTTTTGCCAAAAGGTATCATCAAAGACACCGGGTCAAAATCCCCTTCCCTAAAGGACTCAGAAGCGAAAAGCTTCTTAAGGACTCCATGTTCCAAATTATCCACCCAGTCATTGTTTGTTTTTTGACGGTAATTGGTCATCCTTAGAGAAGGGATAAATTTCTTCTTTTTGGACCTAAAGGTAGAGAAAAAGAATTAAAAGAAAAGAAAAGAAGGCTACATATTGCAGAATCCATTGCAGAGTAAAGAAAATTTTCGAAAACAACTTTGCCATATTTTGACTGGAATGGTCCACCTTCGCAATTTTACTTTTTTATCATTTTTTTTTTGACTTTATTTTGACCTTTTTAAATGATTTTACTGTCATTGCGGTTGAAAACAGATTTTTTCATTCTTCCATTCCCTGATTAATATTTGAACAAAGACAGAAAATATAGAGATTACGACAGGTATCCCCATTGATGCATCAATTCAGCATTCTGAAATTGCTCCTGTGATGACTGGCATCTTGAATTCTTATCACATTGCCTGAAATACAATGGTTAATATATTTGAGTCGAACCCGAAGGTTGGCTACATATCCCCATTGCTCCAAGTGCATTTTATGGGGAATCAGACTCAGCGTAGTTCGTTATTTTAGAAAGAACTAAAGTTTTTATTTAATAAAGCAGCTGCACTCATATTGAGCTACCTACGTACCCCAGGTGTTACATAGGTGGAGTGATCTCGCAGTGCAAGTGTAAGTGATAATGGGGATTCAAGCTGCACGTAGTTCTCTAATACTAACAGGCTGAAAGATTTATATATATATATGGGCTAACCCCCTACAGGACTTTTACCGAAGAATTTTTCCTTTATGTGAGATGATAAATTAGCTTTGCGGTAGACAAGAGCTATGTTGGTGATTTGCTTGATGCGATAGCTGAGAGCATGACATTGGTTTGTGCCGTGACCAGGCAACTAATGATATTGGCAGTACTTGTGAAGATCTGACCCTACTGGATTTGCCCCTGAGCGTCTGGGAAGTGGATGAATCTTACCTTGTTCAACCAATTTGCGAAAGATATCGACTTGGGATTGCGGTCGCGGATGTGATGACAC
This sequence comes from Beta corolliflora, assembly GCA_947648045.1. Taxonomy (NCBI): domain Eukaryota; kingdom Viridiplantae; phylum Streptophyta; class Magnoliopsida; order Caryophyllales; family Amaranthaceae; genus Beta; species Beta corolliflora. The sequence continues at coordinate 42,767 of CANSZD010001462.1, forward strand.
CTTCCTTGCAGGTACTTCTTTGTGGGTTGGACTAATGATGCCTCGATCAATCAGGCTTTGCACTTTGTAGTAAAGGTCATGGCATCGATCAGTTTCATGCCCAAATTGACGATAATAATAGCAAAATTTGCTCATGTCTGTTCCAGGAAGGGGTACACAGTGCACATTCGCTGGAACTTGAAGTATACCTTGCCCCCGAAGACGATCATACACCATACTCAATGGTTCATCCATCTTAGCATAAACCTTTGGATTTGTATTGGGAATTTCAAGATTTTCTCGGGGCCGTTTTACTTGCAATTTCAAAGCATCGATGTCAAAGCCATGTTGTTCCATGTGGCTGAGGGAGGTGTATTTGATAGTAACCATATGACGATAATAGAAATCGTTCAGGTTTCGCATCAATATGAGCATGAATTCCCGATCAGTAATAGGGAAACGAAGTTGTGTGCGGATATGAGTGCATCTCGAACAAAAGTGCGAGAAGGTTTCTAAGGCACTCTGACGCAAAGTGACTAACTTCAGCTTCTTGACATCAGTCTGTTTATGCTCGAAAGCCCAATTAACAAAGGCTTGGCTAGCATTTTCCCAACTAGCCCTATCTACACAATCTGAAGAATAGTACCAGTTTAGAGCTGGTTCTTCTAAACTCCTGTCAAACAGCATGGGGTAATCTTCCTCTGGTATGCCCCATGGATGCAAGGCATTCACAAATCCCACTAAGTGGACAAAAGGATCACGGTTCCCATCAAATTTTCTGAATTGGGGTAATTCACGATAGTGATCTTCATGTTGATATCCTGGAAAGAGAATCAGGGATTCGGTGTGAACTTCTCGGATTGGACCCACTACATTAAAGTCCAGATCAAAATCATTTTTCCTAGATCTCTTATTTGAGTTATTATCATCATCTCGGGGATTGCCGACACAGGATTCTTCCGGTGCTCCAGATGACGTATTATGTGTGTCGATGCTTGGAGCTCCTACCTCTTCCTCGTCATCCTCACTATATTCTGGTTATGTTTCTTTATCACTTTCATCTGGTGTGGCTGCTGGAACCTCATTCATCCATGAATTTCAAGTGCTGCTAGAATACAGTGGATAGTATAACCATACAACCTAGTGCCCTCCACTTCGTTCAGATACAATACCGATTTTTCGGCGTTGGAGATGGTCATAATTTCTGGATCACCAGAAATAGTCACAGCACCCTGATCAGTGAGAAGCTTTACCTTCTGATGTAAAGTAGATGCTACTGCTCTATTTTCATGCAGCCACGGTCTTCCTAATAAGAAGTTAAAACAGGCTTGTATGTCAATGACCATGAATTCCATCTTCCTTGCCACGGGACCACATTCAATGAGGAGGCTGATCACACCCAATACTTCTCTCTTAGCATTATCATATGCTCTGACCACCTGGTTGGATGGTACCAGATCCTCTTTTGAATACCCAAGCCTTGTTAGCACACGCAGAGGGCAAACATTGATTGCGGAGCCATTGTCGATCAACACCCTAGGTATCTCCCATCCATTACAGCGTATAGTGATGTGTAATGAATTGTTGTGGTTGATATTATCAGGGAGATCATTGTCTGTGAACATGAGAGTTCAATCTACCCTATGAATGAGCCCCACCATCTGGTCAGGTATTATAGAAGAGCTTACAGAGGCTTCATTAAGATGTTTTAGAACAGCAGCCCTATGAGGCTTGGAATGCATTAACAATTTCCAGATGGAAACATTAGCATTTACTTCTTTCATGCGCTTGATAGCATCATCTTCCTTATCACTTTCCTCTGTCATTGGCTCTTTGCCCTTTTCCTTCCTTCTCAATACCTCCAAAGGATTTTCATCCTCCAAATGGGATGGTTTAAAGTGGCGGCCTGCTCTAGTCAAATGAGAGATATCCACATACTCCTCATCACTAAGATCATCGAGGCAGATGTGGCGCCGGTATGTATTTGGAGTGGTGGAATGTCCTCCAGTGTTTTTCACCATAATTGTTAAAACCGAAGAGGCATCTTCATCAGCATCAAAGTCCAAAATGAAGAAGGGACCGTCATAATCCAAAGTTCCACACATGTCAGAGAATGGATCCTTATTGAGAGTGAAGCTGGGGTCCTTACAAGGCATCATTTTGACTTTTTCTTGAGTGGAATTGTCATAGACCAGGCACTTGTAACCTACGGCTATCGGCATTTCATACATTTGAGGAACTGTCTTGCGGATTAACTGAACTGGATCGCATCCGTCCGAAGCAGCAGAGATGGCATTAATTGCAAATGAGGGTTTATGATTAGGAAGGGGGTTTTTGTGATGTTAGGCTGAGAGTCATTTGGTTAATTGGAGATGGATCCCAGAGAAAGTTTTCCATCATCCACAAGGTTTTGAATTTGATGCTTTAGAGCCATGCAATTTTCAGTATTATGCCCCGGGTTTTGATGGTATTCACAGTTTTGATTTGGGTCATAACCTGGGTAAGGATTTTTAGGAGGTGGGCACGGATTCAAGGGTTGAATGAGATTGGCCTTTTTTAACTTGGAGAGAGCTTGGGAATAAGTCATGTTCAAAGGAGTAAAGTTCCTTTGTGGTCGCAACTGGAATGCAGACGATGCACCAATGGTATGGATCGCATTAGTTGTCTTAGGAGCTGCTGAATCATTGTTTGGGGCTCTTTTCTTATTTCCAAATTTTGCATTATAAGTAGTGCCGCCAATAGCTTCATCTTTCTTGATGTCTCCCCTTTTCACAGCATCCTCAACTAAAGTTCCCGTAGCAATCAAAGCTTTGAAAGTCGGGAAGTACTGGTATGCCATATGCTTCTGATAGACAGGAAGAAGGTTTTTCACAACCATTTGCAGTTGTTCCTCCTCATTAGGCCTACTAGTCATTTTGGAAACCTTTTTTCTCCATCGAGTGATGAATGAAGAAAATGTCTCATTAAGGTTTTGAGAAGTGGTCTCCAGATCCCTTCTAGTAACATCAATTTCTTCATTATACTTGTATTGGTTTGAGAACTCTCTGACTATGTCAGCCCAAGTGGATTTCTTTGTATTTTCAAGGTTGAGGAACCAATGTGCTGCAGCACCATCTAAATATTGTTAATATAGTTGGGCCATCAAGGATTCTTCCACTCCCCAGGGACTCATTGCCCCTACATACATTTTCAGGAAATTGGTGGGGCTACCGGTCCCATCAAACCTTGTCAGATTAGGCATTTTGAAACCATGGGGTAATCGTGCCTTCGGGAAAAGAGTTAATCCATGAATATCCATCCATGGTTCAGCCTTAGTGATGCCTTTTAAGACTTCTTTAAGCTTGACTACTTCTTCCTCGAGTTTAGTGGGAATTTCTCTCTCATTGTTCTGAGGCTCAAGATGAAAAGGCGAAGCTACTTCCGACTCCGGAGGAGGAGGAGGAGGAGGCATCTAGGCGCTTTGGCGCATTATACCTAACACAGTTTGCTCAATATTATCCTGTCGGTCAAGCATGGCCTGGACAAGTCCTCGGAGCTCAATCATTGGATCAGGTGGAGGGGTAGAGTTTTGTTGGTGCTCATTGTTCGGAATTTCAGACATATTGTTGAGACGTGTAGCAGAGAATACAACTGGTGTAGATAAGGATGACAGTATTACTGACAGAGAACGTTCACTGTTGTCAGAACTTCGGCAAATTAGCCTAGATCCTGAGCGGGCCCAGGCAGAGTTCCTGTGAAATGAGATGAAGGGTTAGCATAGAAGTTTGTCCAGACTTTGTTTCTTCTTTTCTTTTTTTTTTTGCAGGGAATGAAAGAAATTATATCATTGAAAATTCTCTCTTTCTTTTTTTACCTCAATTAAAAGGTGTAAGACCTTGACTCTATAATTTGTTTTGAGATTTTTCATTAGATTTCTTTGACTTGTTATTCTTTTTTAGAATTGGACTTTTATTTACATTTTAAACTTCCACTTTTTAGACTCATATATTTTTTCGGGATAATACACAAACATTTTTCAAAATCAATTTGATAATATCCTTCCATTTCTTGCTACTACAGAAATAAGAGAAAAGAGATATAACGAGGCCTGTGTCCTCATTTTGGCAAATTATAATGCCCCATATATCGCTCTTCTTTGTAGTGATCTGCATCTATTGATTGCTTCTAAGTGCTGAAACCACAAAAGAAAATATTAAATGCAAAAGGGGTCGCACCCGAAGGTTGCCTACGTATCCCCATAAGTGGATTTGGATTTGGGGAAGAAATTTTTCTTCTGATGATTTTTTTTTTAATGGAGAATCAGGCCCAACGTAGTTCTGATATATGAAATGAAATTTAACATAATTTTTTCCCTTTTTTTTTTGTTTTTTGCAGCTGTACTCGGAAAATGAGTTGCCTACGTACCCCTGTTAGTACATTACATAGTAGAGAAACTAAGATAGATGCATACAACATTAGATTTTTTGTTTTTTTTTTAGGGGATCAAGCCGCACGTAGCTCTACCTACCAAGTACAACATAAAAGCGATTAAATGAATCAGGTACTTCCTAAGCTTGTCAGACTTCAGTTTGCCGGACGCCAAGCCATATGTTCACCTGTTTGAAGACGGCTGTTCCACCTCTTAGGATTAGACTAATGTAAAGTACTCGGGTTCTTCTCAACCTTTTTCCGAGTTTAGTTTACTAGGCGCCAAGCCATGTATTCTCCTGTTTGAATACGTCAATTCCAACTCTTAGGATTAGATTAATTTGAAGTACCTGAAATGTACACACTAACAATGTTAGTCAATGACTGATGAATTTTTCTTTATATGTGTTTTTAGCAGGAAATGAAAAAAATTTCCTTTTTTTTTTAAATGTGATTATCCCTTTTCATTAGACACATTTTTTTTAGTCAATTTCTTTTAGACGAGACTTCTCGTATTTTAGACTATACGGTTTTAATTACATTCTAATTCCTAAACATGACACGTTTTGAACTCGTGATTATGACTCTTTTCATTTTTTAAATCTTTTTGTTTTATTTTGGGATTATATCTTCAAAACAAGATTTTTTTTGTAGATATCAATTTTGTTTTTTGAAAAAACCATTTTGAATGAAAAAGAATTATGAAGTAAATGTGAGTTTTTTTAAAAAAAATGGGTGAGCACACATTTTTTACATGACACTTGTGATAAATAAACAAGAATACTCTTAATATTTCAATAAATATTTCGACAGCAATTCAGCTACAGTTAATGATTACTGAAGTAATGACCGACTGAAAACGGACTGAGGAATTTTGAAAAATTTTCACATTATTCAATAACTGAAATAAATAAAGGACATTATTTGTGCATTGATCCTTGTGTCCTAAAAGTCAACTAAAGGGTGATTCATTTAAGGAGAGATTATGTTAAAGTGGCCTCGAGTCACTTCCATTGTGTCCATCGAGGGTGGACGCTCCTGACAGAGCCGGTCGCAATAGCTCGCGTAAGCAGGTTTTATGCCCTTAATTCATTAATTTGTCATTCTAAAATTCTGACCCTTGCCAATAGACAGAGGTATCAGACCTAATAAGAAAATGGTTAAAAAGAGTGCACGTGTATGGATCGATAAACTACCAAGCACACGTAATTTTCACATAAGCATGCTATATACAAAAATTAAATTGGGAATAGCCATGATTAACTTTCTTTATTATATATATATATGGAAAATAACGCATTGCTCAGGTTTAAACCTCTTCTATCCCTAGTGAAGTCGCCAGTCTGTCGTATTCGATTTTTGAATGTCTTAATTGACGGTCTGAATCCCACGAAAGTCTCTCATTGGACTTTGAATTTTAGAAAACTAGGAAGTCGCCACCCTATTAATATCTTAATAGGGACAGATTTATTAAATAAATCGTTTTAAAATCAATTTCAAGAAAAATCATTTAAAACGATGATGACTTCATATGGATAAGGCTTTTTTGAAAATTGGTCTTTCATACCATGAGATAGGGTTCGGGGTTTAGGTTAAGAGGTGCGAACGTCTGGAACTCGTCTCCTCTTCCGTTCTAAAGAACGGGCTCTTACTAAATGCGTTATTTTCCATTTTAAAGTAATCATGGCTATTAAATAAAAGAAAATCACATAATTTGCACATATACACATTAACCATTTTTATTTAGGACCAATATATCATTTGTACATGGTAGGTTTGAGCACTGAAGTTGCACTACGTACCAATCATTGCGGGATTGGAATCCACTCATGTATCAAAACCGTCGTAGTTCGAGCTTATGTCTCACCCTAAATGGCCAATTCCACTGGGGAAAGAAGAGGAGGGAATAGATTATGAATAACTCACTTTTAGAATTAATCAAATCTATTTAAAATGAGGTAATCACTCCAATTAGTGATTGAAATGAGATTAAGATAATCACCTTAATTAGTGATTAAATAAGAAAGGAAATAAGTAATCACCCTAATTAGTGATTAAAATGGAAAGATAATCACCTTGATTAGTGATTAATAATGAAGGTTAGGAAATAATCACCCTAATTGATGATGATTAAGGTTTAAGATAATCACCCTAATTAGTGATTAAATGAGAAAAATAATCGTCCTAATTAACGATCATTAAGGTTTGAGATAATCACTCTAATTAGTGATTAAATAATAAAGAATAATCGTCCTAATTAATGATTATTAGGGTTTAAGATAATCACTCTAATTAGTGATTAAATGAGAATAATAATCGTCCTAATTAACGATTATTAGGGTTTAAGATAATCACTCTAATTAGTGATTAAATAATGATTGGAGATAATCACCCTAATTAGTGATTAAAAGAAGTTTAAGTTAACCGCTCTAATTAGCGATTAATCGAGGATTGGAATAACCACCTTAATAGTGATCACGTTTATGATTTTCGAGAGGCCTTAGAAGGTTTGCTTCCTAATTGAAGGCTTTTGAGAAATAATCTTTATTGAATATTATAAAGTCATTTAGAGAGAAATGATCAATTTGAGATTGAATTTGGAGATTTGTGTTTGGCTAATTGGAATTTGGCCATTTGAAGCGAGACACGTGAAACGGCCTAAAATCAATTCGGAGATCATAATTACCAATCTAATTATGTCAAATTATATGATTAATCCATTTGAATATGGAGAACACATTTTTAAAATGTAAGATGGATCATCATACAATTTAACTTAGTTAGATTTGCAATTTTTCCTCTTAATTGAGATTGGGTCATTTGATTCATATACTATGATATATTGGCCCAAAATGCAATATTTGTAGCATTTGTTGCTCATTTTATTAAAAAGAGTTGTGGAATTATTTATGAACATTATGCATAAACATCTCCATGTTTTTTATTAATTGAGTGATGCAACAATTATTTACAAAGAAACTATTATTACAACAATATGTACAAAATCTATGATCTATACAAATCTTCAATCTTGGTCTTCACCATGATGCTCCTTGATCTTCACCTCCTTGAATGAGCTTTGAAATTCATGTTTATTTGTGAATTTGTAAAAGTTCACTAGTGCATAATTGGCCTAAAGTATCACCCCAAAAGTGTTACTTAAAGGCCTAAAGTATCATCCCAAAAGTGTTACTTAAAGGCCTAAAAGTGTTGCTTTAGACAATAGGTAACACTTTTATAAGTGAAACATCTGCCCGTGCTACCTATTCTCTAAGGTAACACTTTCCAATGCTAATGTTTCACTTTCTCAAGTGTTACTCAAAATTCTCCAACGTAACACTTTTTTAAACTAATGTAGCATTTTTATAGTGTTACTCATAATGTTTTTTGTAACACTTTTTCATCTATAGTAGCATTTTCTATGTCATCTCTTGACTTATAGTAACACTTTGTTAAATATTATGTATCAGTTTAAGTCAGCATATGTAACACTTTGTTTGATATTTGGCAACACTTCTTATTAGCTAGCTTTATAGTGTAACACTTCTATTTCACATGTCTATAGTAACATCCTTTAATTTATCGGTACATATACAATGATAATAATAGTAAAAATTACAAACATAATAAACGAAGAGGAAATAGAATGATATTATTGATATAAATGAGTAGAAATACTCAACAACCATTGTAAAAAATGAGCCAAAGAGTATACTCAATCGAAAACATACTATTGCATCCAAAATAAAAAAAGTTAATCTGAAAATTCAATCATAATATATATATATATACATATATATATATATATATATATATATATATATATATATATATATATATATATATCTCCTTAAATAAACCTAAATCAATCTTAAGGTCATTCTTTTATTCGTCTTCAATTCCATTATCCATGTATGCATGTTTCCCGAAGCATAAGGCATACTTGCTACTCTAATCCGCCATTGTTTTCATCATCCTGCACTAAGAACAAAAAAAAACTTCAAACTCTAATATGATAACAGAACTAGTCTGTCAAATAAAAAAAGAACTAGTGATATACTTGGTAATATGGCTAAAACAAACTTGGTTATATGGTAAAAGATAGGTTTTTCTAGTTTAAAAAAAAATTCAAAAACCAAGAGCACCAAACTAAAGTAGTAATCACTGAAGTGAGCAAGAGAAAATTACTTAGCATTCAAAGACTCAATAGTCTATATTCAAGACTCCAACAATACATATTTTGCCACGGCAAGTCCTAACCCCTAATTTCACTTCGATATGAACACTTAGATTTGGTATGCACTACCCTAAACCTTGTGACAATTGTCGTTTGTTGATAGCTAGTTAGTTCATTATTCTTTTCGGATACCTTGTGGTTTTCATCCACTCGGTGCAACAAACATTATGTACATATAGCAAATCATTTGATTGGAGAAAAGTTGTACCTAATACTTAAAAGTTTAAAATAAGTTCATAATAGCAAGAACTATTAATGGTACCAGTAGTGAGAATCTTCACCCAATACTTTCTAATTTGGTGTATTATTAAAGTAAATATTGCGTGCTGTTAATTAAGCACATGCGACGCTAATGATAATTATGAGAAAAAAGCATCGCAAGAGGCACATGGAGTCACACAGTGGCAGCAAAATAATATGGACTATAATAATAAAAAATACATGTTGAAGCTCTTTATCATTCGTATCTCTAGAAGGATGCCTCGCAGCCGATCTATAACATAAACTTTTAGCAATTTTTCTGTAATGTTGTTGTCAATAACACTCTGCAGTTTATCGCTACACTAAAGCTCGTCTGCTCACGACTCCAAGCACATAAGAAGGGGGCAATGTGGCACAAGCAAATTTTATTTTACCTGAGATGAATAAGCTATTGATGGAAGCAAAATCTTGATCACTTTTCATCTTATTTGTTAGTTACGGGATGCTGTACAGTTCAACGTATTAGTGGAGTGTTTCGGACAATCTCGGTGTATTTGTCGTTTGACCTCACGGTCTTGCACCATATTCGATCTAGTCAAGGTTATGCGGGTGTGGGGGAAAGAACGATAGGGGAGAGATGATCAACTCATGTTTAATTTTTTCACACTAGGAAAACCTCTATTTGGAAGAATGGTGTGAATCTCTTCACCTGTCTATCTGAGAAGTCCATCATGTAAGTTGCACAATCTTGATGATGTATATCTAAAAACAACACAAAACTAATTGAGCCCTTTATTAGGAAGCACTATTTGGGATGTTTTACTTCAATACCTATAAAGAGGCTCCTGCCCATGATAGGGTAAGGGAGTTCCATGTAAGCAACTTACCCTTGTAACTTGTACGTTGTGATGACTGATGAGAGAGAGGTTGTCTCCAAATGACTTTGATTTGATATGCATATATCTGTCTACTACTTCACAAAGAGAAAAAAGTTTAGATATATTTCACTGCTTTATAAATCATTATAATCCAAAACTGAACGATATTGAATGAGAACTTTAGAATCAGTTGGTGCATTAAACACTAGAAGATTCTCTAACAAACCAATTGCTAGAACAATCTTCCAATATCCAATTACATATGTCTATATTGGGAAAGGCAATTAGCGTGATTCTTAGCTTGTTGGTAAAACATGTTAATGACGAGCTTGGGAACTATATTCTCTTCAGTATTCAGCTGGTTGTGGAAAATATTTTACAGTGGACAGACTACTAAGTTCACAAGCAACTGACATTGTTTTGTAATGACAGATTATAAAAGAAAACTTATGATGCATAGTTGCAAGGAAACAAGGTGATATACAGAAGGAGAAAAAGTAAAAAGAAGGGTACATTGATTCAATGTGACGAGTTTATTTACACAAAATATCATGTTGTGATGCATATTTTTGGATGTATAGGCTGACCAGACTTACAAGGCTGTATGGTGTCAATTCTGAAGTAGATTTCTGTATATCTGCATATGATCCATTCCTGGCTGAGTATTAGTTTAAACCTCACTATTATTGGTGATTCTCTCTTGTTCATGGCATGGGAAACTTTTCATCTAAGCCTGGATAATGCAGGGGACCAACCTTATCCTCCCATCAGGTTCACTTACACAAGAAAGAGAAAAAAAAAGCCACAATTCACTCACACTCTCACTACCTGAACTTGGAAAACTTACTCAATTAGAGAGGCTTTATTTAAGTAATAATTCATTTTCTGGTGTGATTTTCCCCTCAATTTGGAGCTTAAGAAAAATGGTGGAACAATTATGAATTAAGGAAATCGACCAACATTTTACTTAATCAGTATTATAAACTTAAAATTGCAGACTTTGGGGTTGCCAGACACACAGAAAATTCTCCAGAAGGGTCTGAGTTTAGTTGTTTGTTGGTACTTAATGGCTGTCTTGCTACTGGTATGTTCTCTATCTTCTGCACTATTGCATTATGTATTCTCATATTTGGAACTAGAATAAACAACGTCCAATAATAACCAGTAGAAAATAATATTCCCATATAAGAAAAATACTAGAGAATCAACAAAAATAAACACTATAGAATTAGTATAAAGCATTCTCATGCCTTTCTTTGTGTTTTAGGTCTTTTTTATGTTTTACGCATCACATTCTGAGTTCAGTAAAATTTATTAGAAATCAACAACACCATAAGAGAAAAAGAACACTCAAAATTCACCCCCCCTCACAAAGCAACCCCCGCACAACAACCCCTTGCCGGCCCCCTTGCACACTCCGCATAGCCTGTCATCCGCCCCGCTAACCCCGTGCACTTGCAGCACCCGCCATCCGTTGTATCCCCTGCACAACAACCACCCCGGCCGGCCCCCGCATAGAACCACCCCGCCACCCTCATCCCCCCCTTCACAAAGAACCCCACCGCACAACAACCCCCGCCACCCCCGCGCATCTGCACAGCTGACATACGCCCCTACCACCCCCGCGCACTGTACGTCTGTCATCGCCCCTGCGAGCCCCCATGCACCCGCACAGCCCCGTCATCCGCTCCCCCGCATTGTCTCCCATGCACGCCTACCCCCGCCACCCATCCCCTCCCGCACATAACCCCCCTCCCAGCCCCCGCCCCCTTCACAGCACCCTTGCGCCGCCCGGTCGCCCCGCACAACACCCCCGCCACATGTTAAGCTAAGCTAACAAAGACTAAGTCTTAGAATACATTCACCTTTTTTCTTTTTTTCTCTAATTCACCCTTTGTCTCTCTGTTGTCGTCCCATATTTTCTTACACAACTGCAAATCATGAAAGTAAGGTTAACATTCTTCCCACAAGACAACCTACTGCAGTTCTAAAGTTTTAAATTAACTTCTAAGGAAATAAAAAGACAACTGGAAGTTCCAACATATCTAAGCAACAAGCATTCTTACCCTTAAAGCAAAATCGAAAGTTATAGTTAAATCTTACCAGATCTGAAAGTATAAAAACCTTGCTAAATCATCACCACAACAATAAACGTTAATACTCAATAAAGCATTCCGCATAAACAAATCATACAAAATATAAGCACCTCTATATAGTAATAGAATCGCAAGTAATAAAGACATAATCTAAATCCTTGAAAGAGCAGTAAAAGTATTTATTTTTTTCCTTCCACTAAAAGTACACATGAAATTTAACGACGTTTATAACCATTCTAGGTCAATACACTAAGCCAAGTCATCAACTTGAAATTACTAACCACTGAATTTCTAGTGCAATAATCTTAGTTTAACCCATCAACTTGAAATTACTAACCACTGAATTTCGTTTTTTCTAATTAGTATACTACGTAGCTTATATTAGAACTAATAGCAACGTACACAATACAGCATGCAGCATTAAATTTTCGAACAAATCAATATATATTTTAATGAATCAAATAAATCAATGCATCAAATCAAACAAATTGAGAACCCATTACCAAAATTATAAATTGAACATGATAAATTATCATATAAACTAATATTTTTTGAACAATTAGAATCAAAACTAACCAATTTAATTCTCTAAACGGTGAGCGGTGTTGAGCGAATTAAGGAGTGCTGGTGATCAAATCTGACTGGAACGAATTAAGGAGATAGGAAATTAATGAATCAAATCAAACAAATTGAGAAACCATTACCAAAATTATAAATTGAACATGATCAATTATCAAAGAAAACTAATATTTTCGGACAATTAGAATCAAGACTAACCGATTAAATTCTCTGACCGCCTAGAAGAATGACCAAGATTGAACGCTTGTGAGCGGTGGTGAGCGAATTGAGGCGTGGTGGTGATCGAGTCTTGACTCTTGACTGCAACGAAGTAAGCAGAGCGGTGGTGAACTGAAACCTAAGCAGCAGTAAGTTAATTGGAATTGAAAATAAGAGTTTAATTCTGTTTGGCGGCTGATTAAGCGCCAAGAATAGTTTTGGGATGAGTATCAATTTTTATTAAAGTTGACTGTCTAGTTTGTTATTTTTTTTTGGTTATGGGGAGAGTAGTTTGTTTTTATTTTTTGACAAGATGGAAAATTAGTTTAATTTGTTGAATGCATTGCTCCTATAAGAAATAATGCAAAGTAATTAAGAAAATCATAATATTATATTAAAAATTGCACTTATACTCTAAGAAAATTACTTATCTTAAAGTGTTACTTAAAAAAAAGTGTTAGCGTAAAATGTTACCAATATGTAAGTGTTACCTATCTAAAAGTGTTACATCAAAATGTTACTCAATTAAAAAAGTGTTACTTCAAAATGTTACTTATTGAGAATGTGTTACATTAAGTGTTACGTATTGATTAAGTGTTACCAAGGTGTTACATATATATTTGACAAACTTAAATTTTGAAAAGTGTTACCTCATACATGTTACCTTAGACCAACTCCTTTGATTTGATTTTTTATGATAATTTATATTGATTTTTATTTACATGATGAAATGAGCCATTTTAAGAGAAATTTAAAATTTAATGACTTTTAATTAACATTTTGGTGTGAAAAGAAAACATTTTTTTTTATGAAAGTTGAGTAAATTACTTTATTTCATTTTCCAGATTGTCTTTTTGTTCTTGTACTGACTTACAAAAATCATAACTCTCTGTACAAAGTGTTAAATGAGCATATGAAACATCTATGGATATATCAGTGAGTTATTTATGTTGTATCAAAATTTCACAAGTTTTTAGTGACCACTTGAATTATGGTGAATTTCATGTCAAAACTGGTCAAAACAGGACCTTTATTCAATTTGTTCTTTGAGATCCAACTTATTGAACTTATTTTGAAGTGAAATTTGGGATGAATATTTTAGACATTTTGAAAGACTAGAATGGAAATTTTTACTTGAATTGGACATTTTTTAAACCATTTTAATTTATTTTCTTAACCGAAGAGAAAATCAGTATTCTAAAATTTAGTGATTTACATGAATGATTTTGTAAAAATGATGTAAAATTGTATAAAATTCATATGAGTATGATTGTTATATTTTTGAAAATCTACTGATGTTTCATTCAAACTTGATATTTTTAGTTTTATCTAAATGATTTTATTTTAAACTTTATTGATAGAACAATCCTAGGTGGTACTGGACAAAATCAGTTTTTGCACAACAAAGTTGTATGATTTGTAATTATTTACACAAAATTCCTTTTTTAGAAATTCCAAAGCCTAATTGCTGGAAACATCTTTCAATTCATAGGAAAAATATTAAATCCTACAAACTATTCTGCTAACACAGACGAAAAATGGAATGAAATACGAAATTAAAACTGATTATAATTACAGCATCACATTTTCTTTTTTATGGAGATGTTTATGCACAACTTGTCTTGAATCTTGTTATGAAAACATTTTTGGTGATGAATAACAACTTGATTAAGGAAAATCACATAATCACATTGTTTTCTAAGAGTCACCCCATTAGAGGTGATTATTCTAGGTGGGGTGATTTAAGGTTGGGAACCTATTAGGACTTCCACATACCTAAATCACTCCAAAGATTAAAAAAATGATAAGAAGAAAACAAGGAGAAAGTTAGTAGATGATTAAGAAGATAATCAAAATAAACAAGAATTTCGACCTTACCTTGCTAGCTCAATGATGCACTTCCCTTTTGCCAATTTTTCTACCTTTTTTGTGATTTTCTTAATTTCTAAGTGAGTTTCTAAATCCTCTTAATTACTAACTTAAACTCTTTTTGTGTTTTTCCTTCTTTGATGAACTTCTTTTACTTACTAATTAGAACTTTTGCTTAGATGAAAAGATTAAGGAGGAGAAGAGTAGTAGAGAAGATGAGAGTAAAGTTGAATTGTGTTTTTTTCAACTTGGGTTTGAAGTGAAAAGGGGAGGGTATTTATAGAGAAATGAGGAATGTGAACTAGGGTTTTAAAGAGGGAGAAAATCAGATTTTTCATCCAAAAAATCTAATTTTCTTCATCCTTAATCACCTTAATGACATCACTCTAATGACCTCACCCCAATGACATCATCAAATCTCTTTGGAAACACAAATATTCTTATTCTTTTTAGATTTGCTCATTAATGAGGCAAGATCAAATTTTCAGAAAATATTCTTCCTAAAACATCCTAATACGTAAAAAAAATTGCATTGAAAATCGTGCAAAGCGAAACTGATCAGGATGCTGCGCCTAGTGCAGGAAACTGCGCTAGGCACAGCACCTTGCGCTAGGCGCAAGGCTATGCGTCTGGCGCAGCATGCTTGTGCGCTAGGCGCACAATCAGGCGTCTAGCGCATGATTGTGTGCTTGGCGCACACTTGATTCTTCCGGAAAGAATCCGGATTTCCCCCTCTTACACATGGGATTTGATTCTTATTCTCACATCTTTTCATGATTCTTATTCTTTAGCTAATGGATAAAGGATGTGTTTAGTGGATAAAGAATATATTCTTATTCTTTATCCAATGAACAATAACTTGACCATCAAGGAAACTGATTAATGCCGGTTTTGGGATACGACTAAAATCCCGACGCCTAACTGCGACTCGCTTTTCATTTTTCCGAAAAACTAACTTAAGACAATTAACGAAAACTCGTCAAATTAATAAAGACGAGCATGATTATACTACGAATCATTTTATTAAAACGATGGTTGTAGTTATTGAATACGACTCATGAAAATTATACTTCTAAGCCGAAACTGTATGACTAATACGCAAAAATAGAAAATCGTGCGACCGAATGAAACTCGCGCTCCGGGGCGCGCGCTCCACGATGCATGATGATTTTGTTATTTTTATTTTTCAGAACCTTTATTTATCCGAAAAAATGGGTTCAAAATTTTGTGTCTACACCTAGTAAAGCTGAAAATAGTAAATCAAAACACTTTCCGCAACCTTCAAGTTCATAAACATAATAAGACATGAACAAGGTAAGTAAAATTTGTGTTCTTTATCATCTCAATTCATCTTTAACCCATACATCCTTTCAACCTCGTGGACGAATACTTAACCATCATATTAAACGCATCTCTCCATAAAGGTGATTAAGTGATTCACTAAAACTTCTCAACAAATAACTTAAGATCTCTTCATCACGTAATTTCCAATAATCCACCTTTAAAAAGCTTAACACACCATGAGTTAGTCTAAATTCCGTAAATAGTATAGTTTTAGGCCACAAAAAGCATCATAATTTGCGAATATAAGTTTACTAGGAAATCAGTAGAATAACTGCTACTGTCATTAGAGTTCACCAAATCAGCTTCATCAACCCAAACAATTTTATCAACTCAACTCCAATTTCCTTAATGATTAATATCAGCCAAGTTTTAGAAATTAATTCAAGTAATACCACAAAATTTAACATAGTTGTAATTCTCACAATGACTCGATAAATCAAAGCATCAATAGTTAATAACCAAATTTCAGAATTCAGAGCTTCAATGTTATGATAACCTCTAATATGAGGAGATTAAAAAGAGAAGAAGAAGAGGGTGTAGTACTAACAAGAGAGGCGGTCTGGTGGCGGCACCACCGCCGGCCACGAGCACAGAAGACGCAGAGGCGCCGAGGAGGGAGGAGCCCAGCCACGGTTGCTCACGGTGTACGGCAGCAGTGACGTAGGAACAAGGGCGAGAGAAGACAAGAGCAAGGGAGGGGAGGAGACCACGGTGTTGAGCGCAACCATGGCAGCCTAACAACGACAATAGAGTACATCACCACACCCACATCAGCAGCAGCACGAAGGAGAGAGAGAGAGGAAACACGGGGGGGTGGGGGGGTAGGCGCAGCTCCGGCGAGCTTGGGACGCCGGCGAGAAGGCACGGGAAGTGGTGAGATTGACGAGAGAGATTGAGATGGGGTTCTGGGGTTTTCTCACGGGAGAGAAGAAGGAAATTAGGGGGGGTTTGGGGTTTCTTCGGGAGTGAGTAATTACAAGAGAGAGAAAGAGAATTAGGGGGGTTTGTTTTGGGTTCTCAACCGACAAAAAGAAGGAAAGAAAAGGAAATGGTTTTTGTTTCCAAAATTAACCGACTAAAGGGAGGGCATTGAACTTGGATAGTAGACTTTGGCTAAAAATTCATTGACCCAAATTAATAGAAGTAGAATACATGTCCTTCTTATCAAAACATTAAAGCCATAACTATATTATAAGTAAAATACTTTAGTAAATATCACCTTCGTAATAACTAAATTAAATATATTTATTTTAGAAAATAATCTTAGCCATGATCATTTCGTAAAAATGTAAGACGCAATTAAGCTAATAAACATAATTAGTAATTAATAAAACGAGATTAAGGTTCGGGATATTACACCTCCTCACCACCGCCCTATCCCTACGTACGCCCCCTAACCAAAGGTACTTCATCTGACGACCAACACAAGGTGATAGAATTAACCACCATCCCACGAACAACAGTAGCAGTGTGAGAGGAGGAGAGAGAAAAGGAGCCTTTGGTTTGGGGTCAAACCCAAATAAGCAATGTAAGTGGTCAACTTGTCATACCTGACTTTCGGAAGGAAATAGAGGAAGCAGACAAGGTAGGCGAAACGTGGACGGGGCGGAAGCAAATAGGATTCCAGCAACGGCGTCTGGGACGCGTATCGGTGACGAGGGCTTGCGGGGGTGGTGAGTAGGGGTGTGCACCGGTCCAGGATCGGATCGAATCGAAATTTTTGGACCGGGATCATACGGAATTTTTCCGGTCCGGTTTTGGACCTGTTGGACTCGGAATCGCATTTAAATTTTTTTTTTATTTAGATTTATACATATTTATAAATTATATACATTAAAATTTAGTAATTCTAACAACAATAATCTTAAAGTTAATAAAGAGTATGTTTTTAACTTTCTAACTTTATAACTTTGAAATTTTTATTAACCTTTAAACAATTTTTTTTACTAAAAAAAACAGAAATTCCGGTTCATTGGTCCGGACCGGAATTTTCTGGATTTGGACTGGAAATCCAGAATCCAGATTTTCGGCGGACCGGGGGACCGGACCGGGGATCGGACCGGAATCCTTGATACGGTCTGATCAGGTCCAAATTTCGGTCCGGTCTGGCCCAAATTCCGATCCAACCCTACTCTTTGCACACCCCTAGTGGTGAGTGAGAGGAGAAGAGAGTGTGAGCGAGAGGGGAGAGAACACGGGGCTGTGTTGGTGGGTGTTGTGGGTGGCGCGACCTGCTCCACCACACCACTTAAACACAAAGTTGGTGTGTGGGCGTCTAGGCAGCGTACCGAATACAAGGCTTGCGGGGGGTAGTGTGCAAGAGGAGAAGAGTGTACGAGCAAGAGAAAAGAGATCATTGGGTTGCGTTGGTTGGTGTTGTGTGGTGGTGGTTGGTGAGGGTATGGCGCAAAATGGGGGTGGTTGGCAGTGGTGGTGGTATTGTTGGCATTGGTGGTGATGTGGTTGGTGGTTAAATTTTTTTTGACAGGGTTGGTGGTTACATTAGTTTTACTTAAGTTAATTAAAATTAAAATTAATTAATTAAATTACGGATAATTTTACAATGGCTACAATAAAAATTGTTGCTACAATAACTTGTGGACCATACATTTTTTATTTGAAATCCACACCATTCATTAAATTGAATTTATATTTAGAATATAATTAAAATTTATATATTAATAAATGTGTATATTATTATTGTATATATTAATTAATTTTATATCCCGCAAATCTTTGTTAATGGTGATAAAAAAAATCTAAAGAAAGAAAGGAAAAATACTCCAAAAGGAAGAAAATGAGTTTTTTTTCTCTATTTTTCGGTATTTTTAAGGTTCAATTAAATCAATGGACAAGATTAATCCATAAGGTTTAAGATTTCAATCATTACAATGGCTACAATTTTATTGTAACCATTGAGTAATCATCCTTAAATTAGAACGAATTAGATAAGAAACTTATCTAATTAACCCATTCTAATGGTCACCAACCTGTTTCAACAGGTCACGGTTCAAAATGAGCAGATCATGCTAAAAGGTTGGATTATGAAAATCAAAAGGTGGAATTAATTTGAGCGAACTGCCCAAAGGTTGGATCATTAGAATCAATTTTTTTTTTCGAATATCTTTTTTTTAATATATAATTAATTTTTTGGAATAAAAATAGTTTATCGGCTTGACAATGTATGGTTGGGTATTTTAAAGATTATCTAAAACTCAAGAGTCTCGTTCTTTAGAATTTATAGAAGTTTATATCATTTAAATCAATAACAACAAATTTTAATATGTGAATCTCATTTATGCTATACTAGCATTTTTTGCACGCTATGCGTGCGTATCATATTAAGGTTTTTTTTCTCAATTAGTTATTCATCAGTGTTACAAAAATTTTGATTCGAACAGACATTTATAATTATTTTTAATTTTATTAATATGTCTTTCTTAAATCAATGTTTCGTTGGTTTATTTATTTATTTGTTCATTTGTTTTCAAATATAGTATTGAGAGAAGGAAATATAAAGCAGAAAAAGCTTGTGTTCAAATACAATTGAAGATTTTGTGTATCGGGTTCAATCATTGAATATTAATAAAGTAGAAGAGTTTGATTTATATAATAGAGATTACCGAATAATAATCAATATTTAGGTTTTAAAACATTATCAATATATTTATTAACATGAAATTCAAGTTTTTATTTTTTCTTCTGATTGTGTCAATCAAGTTATATTGTCAATTTATTTTTTGATGAGAGCTTTTCACACATATGTAGGAAGAGGAAATCAATCTCCTTAATTTAATATTTGATTGAAATTTTAAATTCAATACCATTGTTAACTTGTTCAATATATATGGCAAGTATGATGAAAAATATATTATTTAATAGATATGGCAATTTAAATTCATTAAGGATATATCAGACTTTTTATAAGGGGGACACCATCTTCCTTCCCCATTCACTTATATAATAGAGATAGATCGTTAGCTAAACATACAGAAAAAGGAAGGAAACAAAATTGTTCAATGCTGAACAAATTTGGTTTTTACCTTTTTGTCCTTTTTTAACAATTAAAGTTTTGTTTAATTTTGAGCGAACAAACATATCATTTGAGTGTGTCTTATATGTAACATGTTACACCATAACTTATTGAGTAACAAAATCTCACATGTGTGAACTAATATAACTGTTTCATGTCATTATGAAACTCTTTCATGTCATTATTGTTGTACTTCATATCATTTTTGAACTGTTTCATGTCATTTTAAAATCTTTATCACGTTTAATAAAACTTTTTCATGTCATTATTGATCAGTTTCATATCATTTTGGAACTGTTTCATGTCATTTTAAAACTGATATCGTTTATAAGAGAAATAATATCTTTATTACTGACTTCTATGTCATTTTTCAGCAAACTTATATCATTATCCCCTATTTCATTACCATTTGTCAATTCTGCATATATCTTATCATTATTACACAAACAAATATCATTTATAAAAGATATGATGGCCTTATTTGGCACTAGCATTTTAGGTAGCGGGTAACAGTTGGACAAGGTCAAAACACTATTTAAGAAAATTATGAGTGTTTGGTAAGGTAGGGGTTGTAGTAGCGGGTAGCGGTTGGAGTAAATTATGGAAAGCGGTTGTAGAACGTTACTACAAGTAACGTTTGAGATTTATAAGTAGCGGTCTAGTGAATGAACACTATATAATAGCATAAGGTAGAATTATTACCATTGTTTTAATTTCTTTTTCCTTTTTTCTATTTATTAATTGCTTTATTTTATGGCTATTCATTGTTTTTCCTTTACAATACCTAGGATATGATTTATATATTTATTTTAAAAAGAAGATATAACTAACATCTCACAATATATTATACTCCAAATTCCACAAACATTTTAGTTAAAATAGGTAATATAAATTTTTAAGGGTTGAATATTATCTTAAATTTACATATTTCTTTGAGTAGTTAAAAGGTCGATACCCCTCAGTATGTGAAAGTTCTTTAAAAAATAAATATTGAATTGAACTATTGAAATAACTAAAGAAATTGTTGTAGTTCATTTCATATTTGAATAAATGTCATTTATTGTCTTTTACAATTTCAACAGCTACTTTTGGCAAATACTTGTAACTAAAAACTACTTTAAACGATAATCACTAACAGGTACTACTCCCTCCATTCCAGAAAGATTTGAACACTTGTTGGGACACATATTTTAAGGTGATAAGTTGTAGTGTGGTTATCAAATGTTATTTTATTTAAAAAGTAGATGTGATAGGAGTTGGTGGGGTATATTGTACGGTTTTTTCACCAAGTACCCCCGAGTTTTTATTTTATTCACCAGGTAGGGACCCTCACACTTTTCAAAATTCACCAGGTACCCCTCAATTTCTTGGTAAAACATCAAAATGCCCTTAATGACTAACGACGGTTAACTCCGTTAGTCATTAAACCTAATTAACCCCTCTAACCCTAACCCCTAAACCCTAACCCTAACCCTAACCCCTAACATCTAACCCCAACCCTAACCATCCAACCACCACCACCTCCCCCACTCCACCTCGCTTGACCCCCACCCCCTCCCCTACTAACCCTTTTATCAATAAAATATAAAATCGTAACTCGGAGGAGAGAGAAAGTTGGGTAAATTTTTATTGATAAAAGGTAGAGTGTGGGCTAAACGAGTATAAAAGAAATATATTAATAGTGGGACCATGTCAAAACTGGAAGTGTTCAAACTAACTTGGGACAAATAAAAAAGGAAAGTGTTCAGACTATTCTAGGACGGAGGGAGTAGTATATAGCTAGTAGCTACCCCCAACAACTACAGCAACTGCAACATCTAACAGCTATTAGAACCGCTAGTTTCGACAAACAAACCCGGTATCATTATTACTCACTTTTATGTCATTTTCCAGCAAACTTGTGTCATTTTTCCTATTTTATAATAATTTGTCGACTCTTTATATATCTTATCATCATTACACAAACTGATACTCCCTCTACCTTTTTTACTTTGCTTACTAGAACCTTGACACTATTTATAATTAAAGAGAATCTTCTAAATTTTTCTCGATATATAAGAAAAAAATATAGTCATACGAGGTCTTGTCTAATGTATCTCCATGAGCACTTTATTAATATTCAATCGTTGTAATTTTTAATAATATTTAATGAAAGATGTTTAAGATTGAAGAAGGGCATTGGCAAACGCGCACGTACAACCAAAACATGCAAACTAAAAAATACAGAGGAAGTATTATTTATAAGAGATATGATATCCTTATTACTGACTTCTATGTCATTTTTCAGAAAACATTTAACATTTCCCCTATTTCATCATCATTTGTCAACTCTGCATATACATTATCATTATTATACAAACTTATATCATTTATAAGAAAAATGATATCATTATTACTCGCTTTTTTATGTCATTTTCCAGCAAAATCGTATCATTTCCATTATTTCATAATCATTTTTCAACTCTTTATATACCTTATCATTATTACAGGATATGTTATCATTTCTAAGAGAAATGATAGCATTATTACTCATTGTTTAGCACACTTGTAAATGACATATATCTTTACATAAAAATATACGTTATATAATAGAGATTTTTATTGTAAATGAGATAAATAATAATATATATAACTTTTATGTTATTTCCTTATTCACCCCCTCACCCTCTTTCTCCCGTCTGCAAAGCAGATATCAAAATTAATTCACGTAGCATAACATATTACTCCCAAGTAAAACTAGACAAGAGCATGATTGAATAAAAATGTCGATGAACCTTACTCAAAAATAATAATGTCGATGAACAAGAAGGAAAAACCAAGTTGTAATAACCCACCTAATTAGATACACAAATCTCGATTATCATTTAATTAAACCTCAATTTACATTCTCTTGCAGCGAAAACATAATCAACAAATCGATCTTGGACCTGTGGGTCAGGGCTCAAAACATAACAACTTTAAAACCAAATACTTCCTCCGTTTTTTTTTAGTTGCAACACTTTCCTAAAAGGGAAATTTCTAATTAGTTGCAACACTTTCTACTTTTGATTTTCCTTTCTCTCTATCTCTCTATCTCTCTCCAATCACATGGGGCCCTCTCCTTTTTTCCTCTCTACCTCTCTCCTACCCAAATTTTGCATTGGAGTTTGTGAAATAAAAAGTGTTGCAACTAAAAAAAAACGGAGGAAGTATCAGATTACATAATACTTTGCTTGATTCTGAAAACAATAGAATATTTTGTTCTCAAAAAAGCACTTGAATACCATCAACTTGATACTCCAAATACAACTTCCGAATCACTAATCAAATTAAAATTTCATAACTAAACTCTCGCTTTAATCCACTCCAAGCTTCCAACACGAACCTGCAAATTACAGAAGAGATTTACAAAACAAACAAAATAACTAAAATGAGCGGAAAGCTCAATAACTTTACTTCAGCCCGTCAAAACGGTTTTGGTTCGTAAACGTTTTTATATAATAATCAAACTTGGTAATTGCTCGGAAAAAAATCCATCCATTAAAATATATCGCTGGCATAGGTCAATCACTTAACAGAAATCGCTGGAAAGTATAGGCGGAAACTAACAGAATATAACATTACACAATATTCGACCTTATCTGGTCTTAACTCATATCTGAATCATTTTTCTCCACCTGTACCTTGCCACTTTTTACTCAGTTCATAAGCTAAGCCAACTAAAACAAATACGAAATCCTTTTTACATTATCATACTCAAATCATATCTCAAGAAACATAGTATTTCCGAACAATTCCAATAACTGAACAAAAGCACTCTTTGTAATTATTCAATAATAATTCAGAACTCAACACATATAGATGCATCTATAACCATGGCCATGACTATAACAATATACGATATTAAAAACACAACATATACGGCCATATAAATTCATTTTGCTGAACATAAAGGTTACCTCGATACGATAATCACTTCAAGATAACTCAAGAACAATGATATGCAACCTTCAAGAATCATAGAGTTGATCTCCAACTCCCACTTGAACTCCATAAATGTTTTATGTGATATTATTCGTTTTAAGATGTTCTAAAGTTTTCAATTCTCAAATTTCGAGGACGAAATTTATTTTAAGGGTGGTATCAGAGCAACCCTGTGACAATGTGCTGAATATGCCACCTAGAGGGGTAAAAGATTCTTGGGGTAGTCATAAATTGATTTGGGTACTCAAGCACTATACCAAACCCAGATTGATGGTATACTCTTGCCATAGGTTCTTCTTTTAAAGATCACCAACCTTCTTCCAAGTTCCGCACTTTACGCTGTAAGCTACTTTTTGAATTTAAATTCTGGAAAAGAAAAGCAGCCCAAAACTTGTTACTAGCGGTTCCACGGAGCTGGAAAGAGTTTTGAAGTTCTTTCGCTGAGACCGACGAAGAATACTCTAGAACTTTTTAATTCCTTGAGTTTCCATTGTATGCTTGAATACTTCGTACAATAGATTCTCATCTAGTTTAGCGAATCCGGAGTCGCAATTAGAGTCGATTATTGGAGGAGAAATCATCCTATATTCCTCGATTTACGCGTCGATTTGATCTGAAATTGGTTTAGATTTGAGTTTTTTGGTGTTGTTAGAAATTAAATTGGGAGAAAAATAGAAGTTTAATGGTGGAGAAGAGAAAGGATTAAAGAGAGAGAGAGAGAAAGAGGGGTTTGAGTTGAAACAAAAGATGGAGGAGATTATGGTGGTACTCACATGTGTGAAGATTTTGTTACACAATAAGTTATGGTGTAACAGTTATATCTAAGACTTTTTGTATAATTTTGATGTTCAGCAACAAACATATGGACGATGTGTCCACACATTAAGTTTAGTTCTTTATGCTTTCCCCGTTTTTAAAATGATGCAACATTTTAACTTGCATACTTGTCCACGCGTAACTTTAACCATCAATATTTTTAATTATATATTAATATAAATTATAGAAAGTTGAGATTACTTAAATATACTTTAAACAAATCCAACGTCTTACATACTTATCTTTGTTGCATTTATTAGTCAACAATTTCAGATCAAAGTTCACATATGAATAGTAAAATAATCAAAATATTACAACCTATAAAAAATACAATAAATGTCTATCAAGAGTCAACATAAACAATCTTTTCATGACAGAAAATAATGAAGTACTCCATCTGTATTATTATATTATGCCAACTTGAAATTTCACAATTAGAGTGAATCTTCTAAATTTTTTCTCATAAGAAAAATTATAGTTATGTGGGGTCTTGTTTGATTCGTCTCAATGAATATTTTATTAATATCCAATCCTTATAATTTTTACTAATATGTAATGAAAGATATTTAGCGTCAAAGAAATGCATTGGTAAAAGTGTATATAATAAAAGAATAGTGGTTACATTTTGACTTTTGACACTATTCACAATTTTCAATTTGACTATCATTTGTGATTTATGGTTAAGGAAAAATATAGTCATATGAGATCTTATTTCGATATGTAGTTCTAGGATATCAACTTTTTATAAATACAAAATTAGAGATATTACTATTTAAAGTTTTGCATCGACATATGTGAAAAGTAAAAGTGTAACTATTATTTATAAATAGAGGTAATACATGGAAGTATATTTTAAGATAAAGCCAAAATATATGTAGTACATCTATTATCAGGCCCGGCCCTGAGCAAGTCCAAAATGGGACTCAGAACAGGGCCTCTCTTTTAAAGGGGCCTCAAATTTAAAAAAAAAATTAAAGAAGAAGCCCAAGAGACAAGGCCCAACGCTGAGCAAAAAGTACCAAGCAGCATAAGTCATAACAATTAACAACTCATTAAAAGTACTTTTTAAAAAATAAGGGAGATAATAAATGAGCAAAAGTACCAAGCAGTAAGCACGCATAAGTCTTCTCTCTCCTCACTCTCTCTCTCTCTCCTCAATTTTCTCAGACTGACAGACTCCATTGTTAACCTCTGGGTCTTAGTTCTTCCTATCTACTTTCTCTCTTGTTACCCGAAATTGGCGAAATTCAGCCCCAAAAAATCACTTATTTCTCTAGCAGATTGCCATTATCAGGTGTGGAAAATTTGGAGGAAGATGTGTTGGTTATGACGGAATTCTGGTTGACTCAAACAAGATTTCAAAAAGCGCGGGAAAATTCAGTTCGCCGGTTAATTCAGATTCGTCGCCGAATTCCGGAGTTAATCTTTACAAGACGGAGCTTTGTATGTCATGAGAGGACACTGGAACTTGTCGCTACGGCTATAAATGCCAGGTCGATTTCTGTGTTTCTCTTCTACTTCCTGTCTTCAAAATTTAATTTAGTAGGAATTAAATTGAAATTGGTATTGGCAAGATTATGCTTTCAAGAATTTGTTTATCGCTTCAATTTGTGTTGTTAATTTACATTGTCTGTTCTGTTATTCGTTGAATTTGTCGAAACTTGTCGATTTCATGATTGCTTAACGTGACTTGATTGGGAGTATTATGTTGTGAATAGAAGATTGCTAGAAGAAGGAAGGCTTGCATTGTTGCTAGTTTCTTGAATTGCTAGTTACTAGTAGTCGTTAAGTTGTCTTGACCTTTCTTAGTCTTTTTAGGATGTCTTTACTAGTTTTAGAAAAAAAAAACACGAAAAAACAGAAACAAGAGAAAATTCAAGCAACTTTCCTGATGTAATCTAAATAATTAATGATATACTACATTCCTACTACTATGTTTAGGAAATAATTTATAAATATTCCTGGTATATGTTGTGTTGGAGTTAAGGCTTGGAAAAGCCTTGGCTTATTTTCTTGTTTGTCCCACATTGCTTGTGGGAGGGAATTTCTTCATGTTTATATATTTCCTCCCTCCTTCCATCTATTGAGTTGTGACTAGAGATGCTTTTGTGGTTGGATGATATGTTTGGTTTGGGCTTGCTATCACACACGCGCGCGCGCGCCGCCCGCCCGGACCGGGCCAGGGCTTTGGGCTTTGGGCTTTGGGCTTTGGGGAATAAACTTAACTTAACTACATTTTTGGACCCGGGAGCTACGCGTGTGTGGCTGTTGGAATTCTGTAACGTTTTACCGTTACAGTATTCATGGCAATCCCTAATTATCCGCCCATTGATTTCTGTCTTGATTGCTATCCGTTTTTTGGCTTGATTCTTCCCTATAAAATCAGTGCCATCCTGTTCAGTCAGTGACACAGAAAAAACAACAAACACTCTTCTCTCTTCCCTTCTCTTCTATATTCCTGGGTTTTCGTGCTATTCTCTAAAGCTCAGTTTGCTAGTGGTGGCATTCTTAGTCTTGTGTAAACCTTGGGGAGCATTAGGCCAAGATCGATAACCACCATTGTCGGGCCGTAATTGCTTTCAAGTCAGTGATCTCCTATCACGGCACAGCCTTGAAAGTTATCTATTTCTGCCTTGCGAAACTCTTATTCCAACATGTTGATTAGGTAATTTCTAATTCCTTTTAGTTTTTTTTCGATTTCCTGATTATATTATAAATATTTTTGAGACCGTTGTACGTATCTTTGAATTTTTTTTTATATAGGGGCCTCATATTTAACTTTCAGCACAGGGCCTCCATATCGTTCGGGCCGGGGCTGTCTATTATATAAAACATGAAAACATTGTATCGTTCAGACTTTGAATCTTCCCTACTTCCAAAACTGAGAACACTTCTATTAGGGGGCGATTATATTAACATTTGGTTTTGTTGATCAGTTCATGTTTTATTTGCGTATATACCAGAGTTGGTCCAAATCTCCTTATAGACTTTTCCTCTTATCTATTGTGCTGAAATCAATTGTCATTAGGTTGCAAATGCTAGAGAATCTGATATGGTTTAGTTTATGATATCGATATAATACACTTATAATATGGATCGCAAAAGGTTTGGTTTTGTGAAACTACGCCAAGTGATTAATATTAAATATCAAATATCAAATGGTAAGACGATAGTCATATGACGCTATATATATAAGTTGTCCTTATTGCTGCTTAGATATATTAAATTTATGATGTGTATTCTGAATGCGAAATTCACATTCAAAAACCCATTATACATGGAGAAGTTTCAATCATGTACGTACTCCTTATGTCATATTGCTACTATATAATGTACAAGATAAAGTATCATTTGAGCCAAAGCAGTGATGATGGTCATAATTCATAAAGCCGATTTTGAGAGGATGAGAGGTGGTGCTTCATCAAAATAACTATCAAATATGTGTATCAACTTTTAAAGATACTACCTTCGTTCCTATTTAATATACACGGTTTGCTTTTCACTAGAACCAATGAAAAAGTAAAAAAGTAGAAGAGAGAGGAGAGGGATTATGAAAAGTGGGGAGTAAAAAGTATAAAAAGTAAATAAAAAAAATAAAGGAGAGAGAAAATTGGGGTAGGTGGAGGGTTTTAAGTGGGTTAATTTATTTGATAAAGACCACACATGTGACAATAGTGGGGAATAATGATTGGCATTTTACCTTATATAGATAAAGTAACAGTGTAACCATTAAAAAAGAACGGCCCGAAAAAGAAAGTGTGTAGATTAAAAAGGAAGTGAGGTAGTATATTAATGAGACAAAACAAATAGGTAAGTCATGTTTGAAAAATACTAGCTCCTCCATTTCCTAATATGAATTGCAACCGTTCAACTTTTACACTATTTAATTACTTCACTCTTACAATAAGTTTGAACTATACGAAATTTTTATTTTCTTACCTAAGGTGTTACTAGATTTACCTCAATGTATATTACATAATTATTGAACTCTTATGATTTTCACTAATAAATAATTACTGATATTTATGATCAAAATTATGTGTTGGCAAATGTGTAAATCAAACTACTGCAATTTGTAGAAAACAGAGGAAGTATAATTTTTTGTAAGGCAAAGTCATTGTATCTTTTTTTTTTGAAATAAAGAGTTACTTCCTCTGTTTCACAATACATGCACCATTTCTCATATGAGCACTATTCATCAACCAACTTTGACAATCTTTCTCTCAAAATTATGTAAGAAAAAACATGGTCGAGTGGGGTCTTATTAAATTCGTCTCAATGTAAGGATTTCAAATATCAACTTTTTATAATTTTTACCTATACACAATTAAAGATATTATTATAGAAAGAAGAGCATTGGAGTGTGTGAAAAAGTAAATGGTGCATGTATTGTGAAACGGAGGTAGTATATTATTAAATAGAAGGCTTGTCAGCCATTACAGCACTAGCAGCTTCATATGGAGCTTCCTCTAACCACACTTTAAGCTCCATGGCAGATTTGCACATTTGAGCTAAGAGGTGGGCAACTTTGTTTCCTTGTCTCTTCACATGAGAGAAAGAGATATGGGAACATTGTTTAGCATAGACTAATATATCCTGAACTATTCTCCCAAAAGGGAGATACATCACATTTTCCAGCATTGAGATGGGTGAAAAGCTTCTTATAGTCCACTTCAACAACCAAATTTCGCAACCCAACTTCGATAGCTATTTGTAGCCCATGTCTCGCGCTTAGTGCCTCGGCAATTTCCGCATCAGCAATGCCAACCATACCACAGCAGGTAGCCATCATCACATCACCTTCAAAGTCACGCACCACTCTCCCCATTCCTATCCCCTTATCCTTCAGCACCGCGGCATCGACATTGAGTTTATACACTCCCTCGACTGGAGCACTCCACCTCACAATCTCTTTACTTCCTTCCAGGTTACTCACCTCAGCATCATTTGCCTTCTCAAACTCCCTAGCACCCCTAACCGCTCTATTCACCACTTCCATTAAATGTACCTTCTTTCTTTCGAAAACCCATGCATTTCGGCCAAGCCATATATTCCAGCACATCATCCAAAACATCGCCCACTAATCATCCTTCTTCCTACTCAAAGTAAAAGATTCAACCCAATCCCGAAAACTCCCACGCCCCACTTTATCAAATTCCAGTCTAAGAGGTAAGAAATACCACGCCCGCGAGCTCTCAACACATTTCAACATCATATGTTCAAGCGTTTCATCCCCCTTACCACATCGCTGACATTCTTTAGCAACACTCACACCCCTACAAGCTAAATTGCTTTGATTGGGAGTCCGTTGCGGCAATTTCCGAGCAAAAATTTTCACTTTCGACGGGACTTTTGCATCCCATAGCTGCTGCCACAATTTTTTCTTCGAGCTTGTAGAAGTCGAAGGCTTCTTATTTCGATCTTCAAGCAGCTCAATGAAGTAGGCGCTACGAACCGAATATTGCCCATTAAAGTTAGTATACCACATCCACTCATCTCTTGTGCTATGAGTTGGGACGGGAATTCTTTGTATAGCTTGGCTCTCCCATGAACTAAACAAGCTATCTAAAGCCCCCACATTCCAACGCCCCTCCACCAACAACTCATTAACTCTTTGTGGCTCTCCTTCACTGCCCTCAAGCTCCCTGGGTTGCACACGGTAGTTTGGCAGCCGTGGCACCCAAGGGTCATGCCATATATTTGTGTCCCTTCCATCTCCCACAACTCTACACATCCCCCTCAGAACAACACTTCTAGCCGAGAGAATGGATCTCCATGTGTAACTTATGTTAGGATTAGCATTGGCCTCCAAGAATGTGCTAGTAGGAAAATACTTACCTTTTAACACCCTTGTCATAAGAGAATTAGGCATAGTTAAAATCCTCCAAGCCTGCTTTGCCAAAAAAGCTCTATTAAAGACCTCAAAATTTCTTATGCCCAACCACCTTCTTTTTTCGGGAGAAACATCTTTTCCAATGCCACCCAAGCTATTTTCCGCTCTTCATCTTTTTAACCCCAGAAGAAACTCCGACACATTTTCTCAATTCAATCAGTAATACTCTTTGGAATTTTAAAACACTACATTGCATATGACGGAATCGCTTGAGCCACTACTTTAATTAACACTTCTCGTCCAGCTTGTGAAAGACATTACCCCTTCCATCCTTTAAGCTTTTTCCAGACACGATCCTGAATTGATTGGAAACTCGTTTTTTGTAGCTTCCTATGTAAGTAGGCAAGCCCAAATATTTATCATGTACCTCGACAGCCTTAAACGCTAACTTCATCTGAAGGATGTTAATCTTTTCCGGCTCCAAATTTCGGCTATAGGACATCTAAGACTTTTCCATATTCAGTTTCTGCCCCGAAGCAGCTTCATAGATAGAGAGAACATCTAACACATTCTCCACTTCTGCCTCTGTAGCTCTGACAAATAATAAGCTATCATATGTAAAAAAGAGGTGAGAAATAGGACTAACTCTCCTCTCTATTTTAACCCCATGAATAAGCTTTTTTGATTCAGCATCTCTAAGTAGACTAGACAAACCTCAGCACATAATACAAACAAAAATGGTGACAACGGGTCTCCCTGTCTCAAACCACGTGAAGGAATGAAATTTCGAGATGGTTGCCCATTCACAAGCACAGAGAACGTTGCAGACTCCACACAGTTCATCACCAACCTTGTATAACTAGCAAGGAACCCCAACTTCAACATCATTTTTTCTAAAAAACACCACTCAACTCTATCACAAGCTTTACTCATGTCAAGCTTAAGCCCCAGATAACCCTTCTTGCCTTTTTTCTTTTTTCTCAAGAAATGAAAACATTCATAGGCCACTAAAACATTGTCAGTTATCAATCTCCCTGGAACAAAACCACTCTGACTCTCATGTATAACCACCGGGAGCACTGTTTTCATTCTATCAGCCAACACCTTCAACACCAATTTATATATAAAGGACATTACAAAGACTAATCTCGCGAAAATCAACAGGAGACTCACAATGTTTTTTCTTTGGGATAAGAACAATGTGCGTCGATTAAAAAGCACCAATATTATTTGTATTATTCAAAAAGTTTAAAACTTTATCAATAACATTCTCACCCAATATTTGCCCGGAAGGTTTGTAGAGGCGAGCATTCATTCCATCCGGTTCCGGTGCCTTATTTGGGTGCATCTGCATCAGAGCCATACTCACCTCCTCATGCCGAAATGGTGCGGCTAGCTTCACTACCATTTCCTCATCAAGTAACGGTTCGACGAGATTTAGCATCGGCTCCATGTCACAATTATTACCTCGACGCAAACAAGTGCTCAAAATATGTAGCAAAGCATTACGTGATATCATCTTCACCATCGTACCACACTTTGACTTCATTTTCTATGCGCCTCACATTATTACGTTGCTCACGTTGGTTTACTTTTTGGTGAAAAAAATTCGTGTTTTTATCACCACTCTCTATCCAACTTTGTCTACTCCTTTGGTGCCAATATACTTCTTCTCACCTCTCCAACTCATCCATCCTTACATCAACACATCTCATTTGGTTCAAAATTTCCTCCGTGGGCTTCTTTTCCATCAACTTCTTCATTTGATGTTGGCAAGCACGTATTTCTTTTGCAATGTTGCCAAAAGTCTTCCTACTCCAAACTGCTAGCTTGTTAGCAGTACGCGCAAGATTCACCTCCGCATCATCGCCTTTGTTTTACGCATTATTACCACCTCTGCACTTTCTTCCTCCCTCAACCATATGGCTTCGAACCTGAATCGCTTGGACTTGTGAGGTTGTACAGCAACCCCTTGACACCCTCGCACACTGACGACTAAGGGAAGGTGGTCCGATTTCCTCTTAGGCAAGTGAGAGATAAAAGAACCGGGAAACTTTATCTTCCACAATTCGTTCACAAAGAAACGATCAAGCCGCTCTTGAATATTTGCATCCCCTCCTCTATTGTTAGACCATGTGAAGTCATAGCCAACAAAACCAAGGTCCATAAAACTACAAGCTTCCATTGCACACCTCAAAATGTCGGCCTCATGGGTCTTAAAATCGTCTCCTCCCTTTTTCTCACTCTCCACCAACATAAGGTTAAAATCACCTCCACAAAGCCACGGAACTTCCGTAGCCCGAGCAAGGGCTTTCAATAGAGCACATGTCTTCTCTTTATTTTCTTCTTCCGGGAACCCATAAATTCCAGTGAACCTCCATTCACCACTAATATCATCACCAACAATAACATCAATATGATTTGTGGAAAAAGAAGTTATCTGAATATTTATTTCATGTTTCCATAAGAGAGCCAAACCCCCTCTCCTCTTCCTTCCCTCACCCTCACAATCAACAACCAACATATGTTCAATTCATAGTTTCTTTTTTACAGACTCCATCTCATGCTTTTTTAGTTTCGTTTCCGAAAGAAAAACAATTTGGGGATTTTCCGAGGATATTAATCTCCTCAAAGCACTAATTGCAACGGGGCTCCCCATCCCTCTGCAATTTCAAGATAGGATGTGCTTCATTGACCACTAAGAGCCCTTTCAGTGGGGCAAGCTACCTTTTCTTCAGCATGTTTCATCTCACTCTCCTGCACTAGATTATCAACAATCCCTACCCTCTTCAAATATCTCAATTCTTCTATCTCCATTGCATCAAGACCATTCACCATCCCCTCTCTACCTTCTCTTTTTTGCCCAGTCACCCTAGCTTGTTCTCCTCCCTGGCTACTCCTCTGGCCCTCTATTTTTTTTCCATTTTTTCACATGCCTTCCTTGCATTTCTCCCTCCTGATTCGGCCCCTCATGAATCGTCTCCACCCTAGCCTCATTCCCCTCCACCGTTGCATCCTCACACCTTTCCCCTTTCATCATCCTTGCTTTTCCCCTCCTCTACACCAATACCTTTATTCATCAGCATCTCCATACTACCGTCTGTTGCACCCTCATGCTCACTCTCCTTCAAAGCCCACTTATCCATCCTCTCCACAACTTCATTTACTTTCTCATGCATCTCACTCCCTTTTTTCCCGTTAGGTTTTGTGATAAAGAGAGCTTTAGCACAAGTCTTCTCCCCCTCTCTTCCTATCCTTCTATCCCCATTATCCCCCACTTTCCACGGTGAAGCTTTCAGCCAGCCACCATACTTCACCTCCCCCTCGTCCTCATCATCCTCCTCGCCACAATCTTTCGTCCCGTGACCCACCCTTCCACAAAAGAAACAAAAAAGAGGCGGCCTCTCATATTTCACATCAAAGGCCTCTTCCACTCCATGCTTCATCTTCACCTTCACAGTTGACAGGAGAATTTTTTCGAATATCATGCATAACACGTATTCCAATTGATTTGTCAATTCCCATTGCACCCGAGTTATCCATCTTAACGAAAGACCCGATCTTGTTGTCTATCGCCCTAACATTCACAACGTTTAACCTCCCCTTAAAAGGTAAATCACAAACCCTAGCAAATATTGGAAATTCCCATAATTGAATATCAGATGTTTTGCAATTACCTTGAATATCGTTCATCAAGATGACATGTTTGTCAAAATGTCAGGGTTGTCCATCAATCACTCGTTGCTTGTCCTTCCAATGGTGGAATTGCACAACAAACAAGTTCTTCCCTATATTCTTCATATCAACATCTAACTTCGCTTGCCATATATTTTTCATGGTCGATATGAAAGCAGCTTGATTAATATGGCGATTCGTCCATATTCTGATGACTAAACCAAGTTTCGATCTTGCCTCTTCCTCCTCGGAATCCTTATAACACCCCGACAATTCTCTATTTTCCAAAATACCTTTTAATATAAAACTTAGAGAATTATCAAAACATTATCGCCCGTGTGATAACATATCGGCTTATTCAGAATTTTACAGCGGAAATAATAATAATAAATAACCTTGAAAATAAAACTTAGTCAACCAAAAGTCGACTCCAAAAGTCAAACCAACAATAAGTCAAAAGTCAATCATAAAAGTAAAAGTCAACTATAAATATAAAGTCAACACAAGCTCTCCAACTTCCCGAACCCATGATGCATTATCTTCAAACCTGTAATTGACGATGTTCTATTGATCCCGAGAGACTGCTCACCAAATGGGTCATCACAAGATCAATAAGGCATAGCCATGATCAACACATACACACAAAGCGCGTAATCAGCAAAGCTGAGTACTACATAGTAAATAAATATAAAACCTAACATGATACTAATAAACATTAAGCAGGGATAAATAATAATATAATAACATAGCAGACTACTTTACTAAACTAAACTCCACAACTAATAAATTAATTAATTTAGATGGAATAGGCAATGGAAAGAGTTGTCCAAACCAAACCAGTCTTCAATTTAAAAGACGAAATATGGGCGCGACTCCGTACTCCCCAGACCTAAGATATCGAGGAACCTTTAAATAAAAATAGGTCACGGTGATCAATCCGGTCCCAAGAAAAGCCATGGGCTACCACCATGTACTCCAACTCATACTAGTCCAACATTTCAGACGTGCACAAGTCTAAAGCTATTGCTATTCACTTTCCACTTTAAGTGATTAATAAATTATTTACTTGTTATGACTCACAAGTAGAACAAATAATATAACCATCAAAGATACATAAACTTTCATTTTTATCTTAGGATTAGATAAGGTGATCATCAACTTAACAATCCAAGAATAATTTCAATATTAAATCCATAACCTTTATTTATTTGTTGACCAAGTCAACAACCAACCAACCTTTCATAGGTGAATAACCAACTTACCAAATAAGGCCCTCGGTCTCCATAAAGTAGTTAAATAATCCAAGGGAACAACATGATCCATTCATGATCCAATACCAACATAAATATTAATCCCTCATGTGAATTAATAAAATGAAGTTCCCAATCCCATATGCTTGCATCAATCATCCATACAAACATAATATTATCATAATCAACATGCTTCACACAACGGCATAAAACATGCAATTTCAATTGAATATAAATCACATATGAACTATAAATAGTTCCCTATACATGATACTACATAAATCCCATCCTTAGGACATGATACTAATGCAACCCACACATAGCTATGTACGTACATACCTTGTGTAGACAATGTTCGAGGCCACTTTAACAAGCTTAAAAGTTGCCTAAAGAGTATTCTCCGCCTAACAATAATCAACATAACCACAAATCAATGCTCTATAAATTTCCAGCAATATTAAAATACTTTAAAGCCTCTTTAAAAGTGTTTAAAAACCTTTCCCATCATTAAAACTTCAATTATTAATACTCCCTAGTATAGTACCACTATACTAGTTATTAAAAAAACCATTAAAAACTCATACTTTGATCATAAAACTCCTTCATAAGCATGCTAATAAAAATTCCAGCAACTTATAAAGTATTAAAACCCTTGTAAAACATACTTAAACATAACTAAAATCATAAGAGTACTCAATTTCATAAACTATAGTATACTACTATGATTTTCTAACTCATAAACCCTAAAAATCCATGATTTGATACTTAAAACCCTAGTTTTAATATAACTATTAAATCTGAAATTTTAATCACTCCATTATATAAATTACATAATCTGAAATCATATTTAAATCATCAAACTACAACTTTTAATTATAAACACATTAAAACAATCCTTAAAAATATAAATTTTGCATTAAATAAAACTAGAGGAGGAAGAAAATAACCAAAGAGAGAGGGAAGAAAGGACGCCGGAAAAGGAGGTAGGCCGATGGGGACCACCGGCAGCACGGCGAGCTGGCGCGGCAGGGCTGACGGCGACTGGCTGCCGGCGAGTGACAAGAGGAGGAAGAGAAAAATCGGGAGAGAGAAAAAGAGAGGAGGGAGGAGCCGAAAAAAATAGAGGGAGAAGGAAGAGAGAGAAAAATAAGTGGGGAAAATTTGGGATTTTGGGGTTTATATAGTTATCCCTTCTTGGGCTTAGGAAAAGATATTTGGGCTTAAATAATATTTGATGGTTGGGTGATTTGCATAGTTGGGTTCCTCTAACCCAATTTAAAATTCTTTTTACTAACCAAAAGGTGTTTTAAGCTATTTAAATAATTTTCAAAGTATGACTAGATAAAATGTTTGACTATTTAAAATCATTAAATAATTCCTTTGACTTTCAAATAGTCAACCTTTTAAGAAATAAATCATTTAAACATTAAACAATATATAATATACATTAGAATGCATTTATAAAATTCATAAAATTACGGGGGATTAAATCCTCCTCCAGCCACTCCAGCGGTTCAGAGTCATCTTCCTTTACAACCTTCATGTCTCCCTCATCTCGCTTTTTATTCTCCCCCTCACTTCGATCTCCTCGATCTTTGTCCAAGATACCGATGTCATCATTGATTTCAATGCTCATGATTGTCAAGAGAACACACGGATCACGCTCATAGACCCTGAAGAGGAACGCCTAGTACCAAGACTAGCACACCCTCCCAAGGAAAACCTAGAGGGAACTATTCTTTTGATGTAATTAAATTCGATCATACGTCAAGTAATGTATCTATACTAAAATCATGTATCTTTGATAATGAAGCACGCCTTGTTTAAAAAAAATACAAAGGCCTGTGAACAATATATAGTATTAATTTCAATAATAAAAATCAATAATGTTGATCAATAAATGTCAACTTTTACATGTGAAACTTATTTATAATACATACTCCATTTGTTTCATAAAAACATTTGTTATTTAATGTATAAAATTAAGGAAATAATAAAATTGATGAACGGTGACTCATCTATATTATATTTAGACATGAAAGGAATCTTGTTTAGACACATGGATGAGTGTCATTTTGATAATTAACTGAACATATAAAAGGGAAAAGAGTTGTAATAAATAAAATAAAGATAATAGGGAAGAAATTTATGAACTGATCTAAAACATCATAATACAATATCTAATTTTTTTTTTGACAATGGCGGAAAGATTACGTTATATTAAAAGTAAATTATGAACAAGTTTGAGTACATAATTTTGTCATATTGCCATATCATGTGTTTCGTAAACTTGTTCGCGATTCACTTTGAGGCTTTGAACACATAATTTTTTTTACAATATCTAAGTCTCGGGGAAAAGACTAAATATAATACTTCTAGTTATTAGAAGTTCATATCATACATGAATAAAAATGAAGATGCCTAAACTAAACAGCTCATAATATTCTGGATATACAATTTAATTTGGTAATAAAAAATCATAATTCCTTATGGGAAGATAAGCACATGGGATCTCAAACAAAAGTTCCTATCAATTGGAAATAAATTTAAAGAACAAACAAAATATAGGTAAGTGATTTTGCATTTCACTACAGATGCACTGATTTGAAGATTACTCACCTTATTTTTGTAGATGATTTGATGTTATTCAGCAAAGGTGAGGTGAAATCAGCTACCATGATGAAAAGAGTTTTGAAGACTTTTTCTGAAACTTCAGGACTTTTTGCAAGTCGAGAGAAGACAACTGTCTACTTTGGTAATGTAACTGAGGAAGTGCAGCATAGAATTTTGCAAGTGATAAGTTTTCAGAAAGGGCAGTTCCCCTTTAGGTACTTAGGAGTTCCTATAACTTCTAAGAGATTGTCTAAAGCAGATTGTGATTTGCTTGTTGATAAAATTCTAAAGAGAATTATTTGCCTTAGTTCAAGGCACTTGTCATATGCTGCTAGATTGACATTAATCAATGTTTTTCTAATGAGCCTTCATACTTATTGGGCTCAAGTGTTCCTCTTGCCTAAAGGGGTGCTTGACAACATTACTAAGATTTGCAGGGCTTATTTGTGGGAAGGTAAAGTTTATACTTCTAAGCCTCCTCCTGTAGCTTGGCATGAGGTTTGCTACTCAAAAAATAGGGGTGGTTTGGGCATTAGAGAGTGTTACAGCTGGAATGTTGCAGCAATAGGGAAGTATGTCTGGCAAATTACCAAGAAAGCTGATCTGATGTGGATTAAATGGGTGCATTCAGTGTATATTAAAGACACTGAATGGTGGGAGTATAATGCTCCTGTGAATGCAAGCTGGTGCTGGAAGAATATTTGTAAAGTTAAAGAGAAGATGAGAGCAGCCTATACTGAAAATCAATGGCTTAACTTTGGAGAGAGTTATAATATTAACGGTTATTTCACCATATACCCCTGACAAATTTTTTTTGCACCGTATACCCTTTCAAGTTTCCACATTCACCATATACCCTCCACTTTTCAAAAAATACATCAACTTGCCCTTGATGACTAACGGCGCTAACGTCCGTTAGTCATTAACCCCCTAATACCCCCTTAATCCTAATTAACTAACCTAAATCCTAACCCCCTCTAGCCTAATTAACCCTAAACCCTACCCTAATCCCCCTTTAATCCTAATCAACCCTAAACCTACCCTAAACCTAACGACCTCCACCCCCACCCCCCCCCCCACCCACACCCCCACCACCCTCCCCAGCACCCCACCCCCGCAGCCCCACTCCCCCGGCGGACCCCCCCCTCCGCATCCCCCTCCCCTGCAGCCCCTCCCCTCCTCCCCCTCCCCCTTTCCCCCTCGGTCCCGTGACCCCCCTCCCTCCTTCCCTTCCCCGCAATCGTCCGTCGCACCACCTCCCCTCCTTCCCCTTTTCTCGGATTTAATGTCACAGAGGCGATTTAATGTCGACGCAACCCGGATTTTTCTCTCGGATCCTAGCGATTGACGACTTTAATGCTCGGCGATCCCGATTTTTCGAATTTTTTTGTTCGTTCGGGTGCGATTCAAACAGGGGAAGGGGTTGGTGCGGCGACAGTTGGGGAAGGGGTCATGTGGCCTCGGGGGTGGTGGGGAGGGGTTGCGTGGGGAGTGGGGGGGGGCTTCGAGGGTGGTGGGGGAGGGGGAAGGGGCCGCTTGGGGAGGGGGGGTGGTGGGGCACTGGGGAAGGGGTAAGGGGTGGGGGGGAGGTGGTTGGGGTAAGGGTTAGGGTTAGGGTTAGGGACTTAGGGTATTAGATTAGGGGTTAGAGTAAGGGTTTAGGGTTTAAGGTAGTTAATTAGGGTTAATTAGGGTTAATTAGGGGTTAATGACTAACAGAAGTCTAACACCGTTAGTCAAAAGGGTAGTTTGATGTATTTTTTGAAAACTGGAGGGTATATGGTGAATTTGAAAACTTGTGAGGGTATACGGTGCAAAAAAAAAATTATCAGGGGTATATGGTGAAAAAACCGTAATATTAAAGCTGGTTACAAGTGGCCGCATCAAGATGGAGAAAAGGTTAGATGGTATCATTGGGTATGGAGTCCCTTTAATGTCCCAAAACATTCATTTATATCCTAGCTGACTGCTCAGGGGAAATTGAGAACAAGATCTAAGCTTGCTGCTGCTGGCATCTGTGTTGACACTAGATGTGCTCTATGCTGTCATGGTATTGATGACTGTCATCATCTCTTTTTTTGGTGCACTTTTAGTAAGATAGTGTGTGGAGGTATTATGGAATGTTTAAATATCAGAGTTGCTGCTGATGAGAGTGTTTTCACAACTTGGAGGAAGTGGGGAAGAAAGTTTAGAAGTAAAAAGAGACAGAAAGTATGCTATGCCTCCTTAGCTGCTGTTGTGTACCATGTTTGGCTTGCTAGGAATACTGCTGTCTGGGAGGCTAAAGTTCCTTGCACTGATATTGTCATTAAGAAGATTAAGCGAGATCATTTGTAACATAATTTAAAATTTTGTAAGCGAGAAGTGGTCTAGGGCTGATAAGGAAAGCGGTAAGAGCCTTGTGTGCTAGATAAGTTGTTCTTTTGTTGTTTTGTGTTTGTCTTCCTTACGGTTGGTTGTATTGTTAATTTGATACTTGCATTGCAGTTTAGGTTGTAATTGTTGGAAGGTGGTGCTTTCCTGTTTTTGGTAATAATACTCTTATATTTTACCAAAAAAAAAAAATATAGGTAAGTGAATTCAGTTTTGCCGATCAAAGATGAGTCTAAATTAATAAAAATCAGTTGACAAATAGTAAGGTTTGTTGATAATATTATGCATTTGTCCTTTTATGAGAATGTAAAGTTCAACCAATGTTCTAGATATTTTATATTTACTAA
This sequence comes from Beta corolliflora, assembly GCA_947648045.1. NCBI lineage: Eukaryota > Viridiplantae > Streptophyta > Magnoliopsida > Caryophyllales > Amaranthaceae > Beta > Beta corolliflora. Next base: position 83,458 of record CANSZD010001462.1, read on the forward strand.
GACTTTTGAATGCTAAAATTAAATTTTGAAACTAGATCTAAAGCAATTTCTCATTTTCCGTTTAAAATTACCAAAGTTAACAAATTAAGTGTAATTCATTTTGAAATCTCATAACCAAAAAAAAAACCTACAATGATATCAATTTGCTGAAGCCTGAACACCATTATCATAGATAATGGTAGTTGTTTTGTTTCTGAAAAATTAGATAGTAGGCAGGATTCAAATTAGCAATTTGTTGGGTACAAACCTGATGTGCTATTCCTGTTGCTCTACTTTACTTTTTTTTTAATCCTTCCCTCTTCATTAATTAGTTAAATCACTAATTAAATCACTATTCAGATTTATTATTTTAACCATTATTTTATTATTATAGAAAACACTTATCATTATTTATTACTCCTTCGTTTTTTAGATGTAATATGTTGACTTGCGACTATTCATCCAATACACTTTGACCATTAATTGTTATTTATACATAAGAAAAAATATAGTCGTATGGGATCTTGTTTGATTCGTCATGGTATACACTTTCCAAATATATATTTTTTTATAATTTTAACTTTTATACAATTAGAGATATTATCGGTCCAAAGTTGTGCCTCGGAAAATGTGAAAAATCCAATGTTACATCTAAAAAAACGAAGGGAGTGTTTTTTTTTTTTTTGCAATATCACTTTTTGTTTAATAATAATTCAGTATGGCATTTTTTTAGGCATTGCGGTTACACAAGATTTATATGAGGTAGGCCGTAAATATTAATATTTAAAGATGTATGTTAATAAATATATAAGTCAAAATGAAACAACTTTTTTTTATAAAAGAAATGAATAATATTTATTTTCATAATTTAACTCCAATTATCTTTTGTGACATTTCTAGGATAAATTTCATAAAACTATCTTTTATAATCAACTTTTTTCAAAAAAACTACCTTTTAAAAATTTTCTCTACAAAAAATTACCTTATATAAAAAAATTTCTTTTCAATATACTACCATTTTACCATTAATGGGGTTTAATCACTAATAATTGAGTCTACCATAAATTGATTTATTTCTTCCCTCTCGTTTCTTTCACTCTTTTCTCGCTACGCCCACCTGGCAAGGAATAACTACTGCGATTTGTCATTTATCGATTATTATTAAATATAAACGTAAAATGGTAGTGATATTGAAATGAATTTGTTATATAAGGTAGTTTTTAAAGAAAATTTATAAAAGATAATTTTATGAAAAAAGTTGGTTATAAAAGGTAGTTTTTTAAAATTTTACCGACATTCTATTACCAAACATGCAAGGAAATATATATCCTCTTTTTCTATCCCCACCATTCTACAAAAAGAGAAAAAGAATAAATCAAAAGAGCTCTACACTTCATCAAAAAAGACATCTACACATGACACATCTTTTCATTCAACCTCTTTTAACACGGTAAATCAATGTAATAAAAGTTAAAAACGGAAAGAAATTGCTCCCCACCTCCTACCATTTTCATCTGTTTTTTTTACCGTCAGTAAAAAGTCTCCACATGTCTCTTAGCTTCTTCTCAGATTCAGCGACTCAGACAAAAAATTCAACAAGAAAATTCAAAGAGGGAGGAACACCAAGGTAGGAACACTCCTATTATACAATCCCCTGAAACCAACAGTATTATTTTTTTCCTTTTCTTATTCCGCACGCCATTTTATATATTTCTCTTCCTCTTTTTCTAGAAATGTTATTATTTTTCCCGCGATATTATGCTGTCTTCTTCATCTATATACTTTTGTCGAATTGAATTTCATATAAAAACAATATTATTATATTCAAGTATACTCCTTCTTAGAATATTCTTTTTTCTTAATAAAAGGTGTAATCTTTCCTTTGTGGGGTTGTTGATGGTAGTTGCAAAATTTTGAATTTTATAAACTTATGTTTCTGGGTTTGAATTATAATTTAAAGGGTTAATAAATAATTTATATAAAGATCAAAAAAAATTGCAATGCGTGTTAAATAATTACAAGAGGGAAGAAAGTCAAAGAAGAGGGGATGATCTAAGTCTTCGTTCAAAGCTGCCTTGTTGAAGAAAGAAAGAGAGAGAGAGAGAAACTTAAAATGCCCTGAAATTTCTTCTCTCATATTTCTTTCTATTTTATCTTCATTTGTTGAATGTGAAACTTTCATCTTCATCTTCTTCATAACACTATATTATTATATAAAATCTGATATTTTTATCTTATTTGGAGGTGTACTTAAACTTGTGGGTTGTCCTTCTTTTTGGTTAAGATTTGCAAATTATTTGTTTTTCTGGGTTTTTGGGGTTAACTCAACTAATATTTTCTTTTATTTTTTGATTATTTGTCAATATTTTACTGGGTTTTTGAGCTACTAGGGTCAGGAATTTATTGGGTTTTGTTCACAAAATTTGGTAGTTGCATTAAATAATACTGGGTAGTACTGGTATTTTTTGAAGGAGGCCAAAACAAAAAAAAAACCTCATCTTTTTAGTAAATTAGTTGCAAAAAAAGCAACTTTTTTTATCCCATTTTCTTGCATTTTGAGCTATAATTTTGTGAAGTAGCTCAAGTAGAGTGAAAAAAGAAAAGAAGAAAAATGGTGCAAGGTAGAAGAAGAAGAAAGTTGCGTTTTAGCAAGATCTACTCATTTCATTGTGGGAGAGCATCTATTGAAGAAGATGACCATTCTCAGATTGGTGGGCCCGGATTTTCAAGGGTGGTTTTTTGTAATGAACCAGATAATTTTGATTCATCAATGAGAGATTACCCAGATAATTATGTTAGAACAACAAAGTATAAACTTGCAACTTTTGTACCCAAATCTTTGTTTGAACAATTCAGAAGAGTTGCAAATTTCTTCTTTCTTGTAACTGGAATCTTGTCCTTCACTGATCTTGCTCCTTATAGTGCTGTAAGTGCTGTTATTCCTCTCATTTTTGTGATTGGAGTTAGTATGTTGAAGGAAGCCATTGAAGATTGGAGGCGAAAGCAACAGGTTTGTGATTTGTAATCCTTTTATATATATATATATATATATATATATATATATATATATATATATATATATATATATATATATATATATATATATATATATATATATATATATTTGTTTGGGTTTTTTATGGTTAAAAGAAGGAATTTTTTTCATGATTTCTTTGTGGGATTAGGAGTAATGAATGAATTAATGGGGTTTGTTATGGTGAAAATCTAGTTTTTTTTATATATCTCATGATTATGGTATGCTAAATATGACTTGCACTGTTAAAGATTAATTAGTCTAACCTAACTTTATAATGTTGAAATTGGTAATGTATAATTATTACATGATGTCCTTCATTAGTGTGGTTTGATGTTTGTTTTTTACTTTAATATCAGAAATTTTAGGGGTGCATTGGATGTTGAATTGAATTTCTAGGAATTTATTAGACAGCTTATATGATTTTTTTATATATATTTTTTATTTGTTGGGTGTAGGAAGATATATGATGTTTTGATTCCATGACATTTTCAGGATATAGAGGTGAATAACAGAAAAGTTAAAGTGCACTCTGGAGATGGGGATTTTAAGCAATCAGAATGGAGGCATCTAAAAGTAGGGGATGTAGTGAAAGTTGAGAAGGATGAGTTCTTTCCGGCTGATATCCTTCTGCTCTCGTCTAGTTACGAAGATGCAGTATGCTATGTTGAAACTATGAATCTTGACGGGGGAGACAAACTTGGAAACTAAAACAAGCCCTTGATGTTACTTCAGCTTTTGTTGAGGACTCCCACTTTAAGGATTTTAGAGCCACCATTAAATGTGAAGACCCGAATGCCAATTTGTATAGCTTTGTTGGAAGTATGGAATATGAGGAACAACAACATCCCCTTAGCCCTCAACAACTTCTTCTGAGGGACTCAAAACTTCGGAATACAGATTACATATATGGTGTTGTGATCTTCACTGGCCATGACACTAAGGTTATGCAGAATTCCACTGATCCACCCTCTAAGCGAAGTAGAGTTGAGAGGCAAATGGATAAGGTTATATATTTCTTATTTTTCATATTGTTTTTGATGGCTTTTGTTGGATCTGTTGTGTTTGGTGTTACTACCAACAATGACCTCACAAATGGTGTAATGGAGAGGTGGTACCTTAGGCCGGATAGCTCCACGAATTACTTTGATCCCGAGAGAGCCCCACTTGCAGCATTTTTTCACTTCCTCACTGCCCTTATGTTGTATAGTTACCTTATCCCTATCTCTTTATATGTGTCTATAGAGATTGTAAAAGTTCTTCAAAGCCATTTCATCAACCAAGATATTTTAATGTACTATGAGGAAGCCGACCAGCCAGCACATGCTCGTACCTCAAACCTGAATGAAGAACTTGGTCAAGTTGATACAATACTTTCTGATAAGACGGGTACTTTGACCTGTAACTCTATGGAGTTTATTAAGTGTTCTATAGCAGGGACAGCTTATGGTCGTGGTATTACAGAGGTCGAGAGGGCTATGGCTAGGAGAAAAGGTTCACCTTTACCTAGTGGAATGGTCAATGGTTTACCATTATCCAATGGGATGGTCAATGATCATGAAGAAATTGAGGACGATTTTGTTGCAGCAGATTCTGGTGTCAAAGGGTTTAACTTTAAGGATGAAAGGGTTATGAATGGAAAGTGGGTCAATGAGCCAAATTCACATGTTATTCAGATGTTCTTTCAACTATTGGCTGTTTGTCACACCGTGATTCCTGAAGTAGATGAAGAAACAGGAAAAATTTCCTATGAAGCAGAATCACCAGATGAGGCAGCTTTTGTAATTGCAGCTAGAGAACTTGGCTTTGAACTATGCAAAAGAACTCAGACCACTGTTTCATTGACCGAGTTGGATCCTGTTTCAGGCCAGAAAATTGAGAGGTTAGCATATTTCTATTAGGATAATATTGGATAACATCAATCCCTTTTCTGCATGTTATATATCAAGAAATGACCTTTGTGCTCATTTTCATAGCGGTGCTTACAATATCTTCTTACTTCTCAACATCAATCACCTCTATGCAGGGAATACAAAATTCTGAGTATTTTGGAGTTCAACAGTACTAGAAAAAGGATGTCAGTGATTGTCCAAACTGAGGAAGGGAAAATGTTTTTACTCTGCAAGGGTGCTGACAAGTTAGTTTGAAGTCCCTTTATCTTTTACTTAAATATTACTATATTATTCTGTGACCTATTATTAATATGCTTTATATTTTTCTTTTCTTCCTATGCAGTGTTATGTTTCCACTGCTAGCCAAGAATGGTGACGATTTTGAGGACCGGACCAGAGACCATGTTAATGAATATGCTGATGCAGGACTGAGAACTTTGTTACTTGGATATCGGGGAAATAGATGAGGAAGAATACATGGAGTTCAATGAAAAATTTATTGCTGCCAGGAATTCTGTTAGCGCAGATCGGGAAACACTAATTGAGCAAGTTGCAGAGACTATTGAAAGAGATTTGATTCTTCTTGGCGCAACTGCTGTTGAGGACAAACTTCAACGTGGGGTAGGTTTTGAGTTCTGCTTGTCCTGTTTAAAATATTGAGATAATCTGCCAATCAAAGGTGTGTAAGTGTTTCTGAACTCCTATACTCTTTGTGCACAGGTTCCAGAATGCATTGACAAGCTTGCACAAGCAGGAATAAAGATATGGGTCTTGACTGGGGATAAGATGGAGACGGCTATCAACATAGGGTACGGCTTTGCTTTGTGGTGAAATTTACCCACTCTACATCCCATTCCATCTCTAACTTTTAGCCTTGGGAAAATACAGGTTTGCTTGTAGCTTGTTGAGACAAGGGATGAAGCAGATAATGATCAGTCTAGACAACCCAGAAATCAAAACGTTAGAGAAATTGGGCGACAAGGATGCCATCAATAAAGTGAGTTATTCTTAAATGCCATTTAGTTACTACTTCACATTGAAAAACTTGTTGATCTGCAAGTAAACCATGTTCACAAAAGCATAATTCTGGACCTTTAAGAGATCTACGCGACCTTACCCTAACTGATTGAGAATAGTAGAGTGATTTGGAAGAGTGGAATTTAGGAATTTACGCACACACTCTTTTGGTCACTGTTTATTTCAGGAGTAAGTTCAGTCCAGATTGCTTTATGAGTCAATTTACAAGAACTGTCATCTAAATTAAAACAGTAGTCTAGTTCATAAATATAACATATAAGTTCTAACGTGATGTCTCACATAATGTAGGCATCCAGAGAATCTGTGCTCAAGCAGATTACTGCTGGGAAGACCCAAGTTCGTGCATCAGGTGCAAGTTCGGATGCCTATGCTTTGATCATTGATGGGAAATGCCTCGCATATGCTCTAGAGGATGATATCAAGAACTTATTTCTAGAGCTTGCAATGGGGTGTGCTTCGGTTATTTGCTGTCGTTCATCACCAAAACAGAAGGCATTGGTGAGCTCACATGACTGACTACCTATCTCTCAAGCTTCAGAAAATTTTATTATTTGTAAGTTCTCCAGTCAGGTTTTCTGAATGTTTATGGAAAATCGCAGGTCACGCGATTGGTGAAAAATGGTACTAAGAGGACAACATTAGCTATTGGTGATGGAGCTAATGATGTGGGAATGCTTCAAGAAGCTGACATTGGGATTGGGATCAGTGGCGCTGAAGGCATGCAGGTATATGACCCAGCATGTCTTGGAAATTGTCTGACATTGTTCTTTTTAGTGCTATGACTTAACCAACATTTTTGTCCCTTTCTTACTTGTCAGGCTGTCATGTCCAGTGATATTGCTATTGCTCAATTTCGGTTTCTGGAGCGTTTGCTGCTTGTACATGGGCATTGGTGTTACAGAAGGATAACCTCAATGGTATTTTCTTGCAGAAACATAATTCCATTTTTATTTCAAATATCATATGAAAGTATTTGGTGTGTTTGTTATCTACAAATAATAATTAATCTGTGGACTCTTCTGTTTTTGTCTTGGCAGATCTGCTATTTCTTCTATAAGAACGTTACTTTTGGAGTCACAGTTTTCTTGTTTGAGGCATATGCATCATTCTCTGGACAACCAGCATACAATGATTGGTTTTTGTCACTCTACAACGTGTTCTTCACATCGCTTCCTGCAATTGCTTTGGGAGTCTTTGATCAGGACGTCTCTTCACGTTTTTGTCTCAAGGTATAGCAATCAGTAATTTGGTCCTTCTGAAAAGAAAATGTGGTAGCAGACGGAAGTTTCTTCAAGAAACTTTCACTGAATCTAAATTTCTACATAAACTTCATGGAAGTACCTAAAACACTATTAAATTCTTCTGTTGTAATGTACTATTCTACATCTGCATACTGATCTCAGTTGTTTCCTTGTATATTTTCCAATGGCAGTTTTCTCTGCTTTATCAAGAAGGTGTTCAAAACGTCCTTTTCAGCTGGTTGCGTGTACTTAGCTGGATGGTCAACGGAATGATCAGTGGTATAATTGTCTTCTTCTTCTGCAAGAGAGCTATGTCACTTGAGGCCTTCAGTAACGATGGGAAATCTGTGGACTTCCAAATCTTTGGAGCAACAATGTACACATGTATAGTCTGGTTGGTCAACTGTCAGATGGCGCTTTTCATTTGCTACTTCACCCTTATACAACATATTGTCATCTGGGGTTCCGTTGCCCTATGGTATATCTTCCTCATGATTTATGGCGTGATGAGTCCCGATTTTTCAACTACAGCATATCAAGTTTTCATTGAAACACTTGCCCCAGCACCAAAATATTGGTTCCTTACACTTTTGTGGTGATCTCAGCTCTACTCCCCTACTATGCTTACTCTTCTCTTCAAATGAGGTTTCTGCCCATGTATCATCAGATGATCCAGTGGATAAGGTATGAGGGGCAGACTGAGGATCCCGAGTACTGCCATATGGTCCGGCAGAGATCAATACGGCCCCAAACCGTGGGTTTCACGGCCCGTGCAGCAGCCAGAAGGAAGGAAAGACGCCAAAGTAAAAGCTGATGACAATGTATACTGTATAGGTTCATTAGAGAGGATCATCATTTCACAGATATGAAGGGCATTTGCGCCATTTTTGCTCGGCCTGAATTTTGTTGTTTTTACTTTCTGGGGGATACGTACAGAAAAGTGTACTCAGAAATTGTATATTTGTCAGATAGCGCAGAATTAAGAGCCTAGAATCTGTACATTCTTGCTCTTCCGTTAATATTCTTTGGTTATAGCTGTTCGTTGTACAGAAACTAATTAAGTACTCTATTCTATATATAGACAAAAAATAGTTTTGTTCTATTTATGATGTCAGTAATAAGATGCCAATTAAACTTGGCTTAGTACATATTCAGATTTCTCATCATATTCAACTTCTTTTGTAAAAGCTTTTTGTCTTCGAGGAAAGCTTACATATTAATAATTTGACTAAATTTCAGAGTGAAAATCTGGAAGATGGAGTTGCATTATTTAATCATATGAGCTTATGTTCCATATATTTCTTGTTACACAATGAGCTTTCGTTTCCCAATATAATTATCCAATCTATGATTCCAAAGTGTTGCATCAGACATGTAATTTAATGTTTTGCGAATCTTTATATCATACATTATTCTATGATGTTCCCTGATATTGTACTATATATATTTGTTAATAAAGTTCCTTATAATAATTATAGCTATTTCCTAATCATTTCGGTGTGTACGAGGCTACTACTAGACTAATTGGCAAACTTTTGTTCTTCAATCTAGCACTATAGTGCTGTAATCCTTTATTTTATTTTTGGTCCAAACTACTTTTAATCTTCTACTTAATATTCAATATCCTTTTAATCAGGCAAATCATGCGTCCATGATCCACCAATACGCCATCACATTCAGACACCCCTCATATAATGAGTGCTCAGCATTTTGTGGATCCGAGTCTCACTATATATAACCCTTAAATTACTTTGGCTCTTTAATTGGACTTCAACTGTCTCTATAATATTGAGTCTCAAGTGATTTATTAAGATTGGTGAGAAGAAGTTTGGCGGAAGGTATCATATATGTCCACTACATCTAAATGTATACATGTTTTTGTCAAGTTGTATCAATTGAAGAGCCTTTTATATGTCATTTCTCTATAACTTAATTATATACTAAAATATACTATAGTTTAGTTTAGAACCATTACAGGAGATGCTTAGACCATTAATTAATATATTTTTTGTAATAAGTCGTAACTGAAGGCTAGTACAAGTTTTGTATTTCTCCTTCAAAAACAGGAATATGAAGGCTATAATATGTAATTTTATGATTGTTTTAGGCCCTCGTCTGACCACGGCCCTCGTCGCCTTGCAGGATCACGAAATATAATTCGAGGACCAAGCCTTGATCTATTCAAAAGACTGTGGGTCTTTTAATGTATAATGAATTCTAACTAATGTCAAACGCCTAATAAGTATTTACTTGCTAGTATATCTTATTCTCAAACACAAGGATTTTCAAAATTCATATGGCATATCGAGATCATGAAAATTCAAATTAGAAAATGAAAAGATTATGAGCACGAACGGCGCATGCTAGTGGCATAGTCTTGTGTCCGTATACTGAGGAGGCCCATGTAATTACATGGATCATGACACTCCCCGATTCATGCGTTAAAACACTCAACTTTGCTATCGTTGAGATTCTAGCTTAATATGTCATCAATATGCCACTTCCAACACATTCCAACAACTCCTATAATCCCTTAGCTTTTTATAACATCTCCTCTAGTTTCTTATGTATGTGATTTTGATACTCATTAGTTATGGGGGTTCCAAAGCTTTATTTCTTATTTCATAGCTGTTAAAAAGTGTGGAGGATGGCTATACTATACTTCTATTTATTGTTACATCTTTGTGACATTCAATCTTATACATTCATCTTTTTTTATACTCTTTTCTTACATATATTAGGCATAAGTTTGTGCGACCCCAAACTCTCACCAAAAGTGCTTTTAAGTGAGAGTGTCGTGTTAACTAGACATGGATCGTTGAATACAATTAGCACCATAGTCGCATCGAGTATCTTTTTCATGTCAGTGGTCCTCTTGTCACGGCACGACAATGTAGTGCTGTATATGTATATTTGATCTCAGATAGATCCATGGAATTCCTATTCGTATATCACAGCGGCAGAGCTGGACACATTCTATATAAAAGAAACTCATGCGAAACGGTCCTAAATAATTGACAACATAAATTAATCCAGTAAAACAGACTCATTCGGTTTATCTGAAATTCTTACCAGAAAACTAACAGCCGTCACCAAATTGGCAAAACCAAAAAGTCTCAAAGGTTTGCAGAACATTAAATCTCATTCTAGAATGATGAAGTCTTCGAAATTAATGTAACAAATTAGAATTAGAGCACAGGATATACGATGATGATAATTCAAGTTAATCATCTGCATCAACCATTAGACAAACCATTCCAATTAAAATTTATGTCATTAAAAGGCACAAATCAAATGGAAATTCATAACACCCACAAACAAATTAATCCATTTAATGGGTAGAAACAGGACTAGCATTATTTAGCCCAAACAATTCAGCTGCAGATTTACCCATAATAGAAGCAAACTCATTAAAACTAATAACACCATCTCCATTTGTATCAGCTTCCCTCATCATTTCAGCCAATTCTTTGTACGTTAAAGGATGACCCATCTTTGCCATCGATCCTGCCAGCTCTGCTGCCGTGATGTATCCATTACCGTCGCGATCAAACGACCGGAAAACCTCCAACAATTGTTCTTGGTTGATCAAAATGTCATGTTGGTTAAGCTCAGGTAATAAGGCTCGAGCTAGCTCATCAAACTCAATGTAACCATTGCCATTTGAGTCCATATTTGTTAATAATGCATATATTTGGTCACCCGTGTGTTTCACCCCTAGGGACCGTAACAACGCCGCGAGCTCGAGTTGTGTTAGGCTTCCGTCTGAGTCCATATCGAACCGCTCAAATATGTGTTTTAGCTGTTGTAATTGCTCTGGATTGAAGGTTGCCATTGATCCGAGCCAGCAACCAACAACTAACAGCTATTGGAACAGCTCGAATATATGATGTTTTTTTTGTCTTTAGGTGGGTTTTAGTTTTTGGTTATGGTAGAGGAAAGTTATGATTAGGGAAATGGGGTTATTGGTTGAAGGGGTCTTACCGTATTGGAGAGGGTGGGGGTTTAATTGTTGAATGTTCAAAGGGGTGCAAGTGGGAGAAATGAAGTCTAAGTATTATTATTTTTTCTTCCTTTTGGATGTGGGTGATCGAAGAATTGATTGTGATTTTGGTTTTGCATGGTTTGTAATTTTGGGAATGGTAGAAGTTTTTTTTTATAAGTTGAAGAATTGCTGTCGTTCATTTCCCTACTTTTAAGGAACTTTACTACCAAATTTTGGCTGTAATTTCATGAAATTTTTTGATGTGATTGACACCTCAAGTATTGACAATTTTTCACTGTAATATTATTAGTGTAATAAGGTTGTATCACTCTGTAAACATTAACCAACATGAAGCGTACGCGTTTCTTTGATTTATCCCATAGATGGTTATGAATTTTCAATGAGCAATTGTGAATTTTCCCATATATGGTTGTATTAGTTTGTACGCAACAAGTAGTTTGTTTGCCTCTAGTCCTCTACCATAAGTTAAAAATCTTATAAATACTTTACCACGTGTAAGAATCAATTTTAATGGGTTGAGCACAAATTATTGATCATTGACTCTATTACTCCATATCTTGTATTGATGTGTGTTCAATGATGAATAATGAGTATATATATATATATATATATATATATATATATATATATATATATATATATATATATATATATATATATATATATATATATATATATATATATGGACTTCTAACAGATTTTTCCATTTTCATTTGGCAGCGTAAAAAGATTTATATCAGTCGACCTCCAACTTTATGTAAATACACATACACCTTATTGCCTTATATTAAGCTAACCCATCACAACCACAACCACAACCACAACCACATCACAACCACAACACCACCACAAACACCCAAACACCATCCCAACCACCAAAAAAGGCCCTTTTTGCTCTCTTTTCTCCACCACCCATTTTTTTCTCTCCTCCCTCTTGCCCTTTCTCTCTCCTCTTCATTATCAACATCTCATCCCTCTTCTCATCCCTCTTATGAAATAGTCCCATTCTCCGCCATCAAATTCCCCATCTTATCCCTCTTCTCCTCCAAATCAAACCCCAATATCCACTTCTCGAAAATCACCCGCATCCTCAAACTCCTATGCATAAGTATTTGCATCACATTGAATCCCTCTCAATTGTTACAAATAAACCAAGAAAATAATACTGTGCGGTTGTAGGCGTGTTTTTTATTTCGCCTACGCGTGAAATAAGCATATTGGGATTCGACTACCCCATCTGAAAGCGTTTTATTGAAAATTGTTTGTTATTAAAAGAAGTCGCCAACAATTCTTTTTAGGAAGTAACCATAAACCTAATTGGATATGGGAAAACCGTAGGGACAAATTATCCAATGTAGATTTCCCGTCCCGACTCCATGGATGGTCAAAATAAACCAAAGATTGAGTTCGGGGGTGAGGGTACGAATATAGTCATAATGAACCACATTCGCCCAAAGTTGGCCTCTACTAAATATCGATTCACAATAAATTTTATGCCAAAGAATAACCACATTGTTTTAAGCACCCTAAAAATATTTAGTCTAAGTTGGTTCAGAAACACATAAAAAGACTATTTTTTTAGTGACATGTTATTAGGCAATCAATTTACAGGGGAACCTAGCAAGTTGTCCAAATTAACTCGATTAATATTAGAACGATTCTTTAGGTCTTGTTTAGCAAAAATAACATGTGGGTGATAAAAGCATTAAAACAGACAATCATACAATATGCATAGAATGATCAGGCAGGCATGTAATAATGTATGGAAAGAAAAATAAAAAAAAAAGAAAGAAGGAGGTTTAGAATATACAGTAGAGTGATTTTATATTAAAGATTTACATCATGAAATAAGTGGTTAGTAACTTCAATATAAAAATATAGAATTTATTAAAGGATCCTCGGTATTATACCTATGCGCTTAGATTGAAGAGCGCACCGATCTTTAGGCGGATCAATTGTGGAACCAGGAACGCAAAGATGATTAAGAATTGGTTGAAAGTATTGAAAGTATTTGAGTGTTTGAGTATTTGGGAATTCGAAGTGTATTGTAAGAGTATTCGTAAGTTTTTGTATTCGTGAAATAATAATAACAAAAGCCGTTTGTAATTCGGGAAATTACGGATATTTATAGGCAAAGGAAACGTGCGCTCCACGCAAGACGTGCCCCAGGTGCAGTCCTACGTGTAAACGTGTTTTGAAAAGATAGAAAAGAAAGTTGCGTCTCGATCACACAAGACTTGCGTCAGACGCAGGACTCTGTGTGAGTCACAAAATCTACGTGCCAGCGCTCATTGGCACGCTTGACGCGATATAGCCAATGTGTTGGACGCACGTGGCACACTAAGCGCAGCCCCGCGTCCGGCGCGCATATTCGGAATATTCGAGCATATTCGATTGCGCGTCTTTTGAAGATACTTTTTTATCCCTAAAATTCGGAGATAGAATTTTACGGATTAAAAATCGATTTATTTATCAAAGATAATAAAATATTTATGAAAAATATCTATTAAAATAATAAATATTTGATTGGGCTTTTAAAATGGACTTAAAATATTTTATGGGCTTAAAATACAATTAATCATCATGGACAATTAATTGGGCTTTAGAATATCATTTCAAAACACATTTTGGGATTGGTTCTTTAAATTGCTCTTCCATTGGGTCACGCCAACTAATCTTTGCGGTATGTTTCGTCATTGGATCCTTAAATGGGGAGACACGATTATGTGTCTACAACAGTAAAGGAAGAAATACCAGTCAATTGATTAAACATCGAGAAGGGGATAAGTCCATTAACCCATTCTCTTTGAGTTCCCATGATGGAGGTAGATAATTAATAAACTACATTTTAAAATTAGACTGAAATTGGCAGACCTAGAATTAAGGATGTAATTTGGTTTGAAATATACAAAAATCCATTTAAATTTATCGCTAATTTGTAAATTTGGTATGAAATAAAAAGTTTGGTTTAATTGGTTAGCCACCAATTAATGAGATGAGGTCACTAGGTAGAATTTGTTATAGTTGGGAGTCACTTTGTATAATTTTTTTTTTACTCGCCACCATATAGAAAAAAATAAAAGTTGGAGGCCACCTTATAGAATTTCCCAAATATGACACTAATGTAGAGATATGATGTGATGTTGTGTTTTTCCTCTAGAAGCTCAATTTTTTCTTCTAGAAAATTGTTTTTGATAGAGAAGAAATGGGAAGCCCACAAGAATGATCCATGTAGGTTATGTCTGATTTTTTGAGTATAGTTGGCTACGGGCTCAAGTGATCCCATAAATAGTTATAATCTCGTCTCATATGGGTCTGGAGCCCATGATATTCTGTGCGGACGCATAATGACATCCTTATTAGCAAGGTACGCTTAGAGCCTATGATTTTCTGCATGAACTTGTGATGAAGCCCCCCAACAAGATAAAGTTGATAAAGTGTTTGTCTTAATTGCTTGATTCGAAGATATCTCATCAAGCTAAGTGGGAGTTTTGACAAAAGATTCCATATAGGGTTCCTAAGGTGAAGAGAAGAAGAGAATAAGGCCAACTAAAAGACACTCAAAGGATGAGGCATTGTCATAGCGCCTAGTGTTGAAAGGTTATGCTAAGGTTGGTTTAAAAGGTTATAATGTGGTCGAGAAAACATCAAGGGATAAGAATAAGAAAAGGCGAAGCCATAATGATTTGGTTCACGCAATAAGGTAGGCTAATGATGCAGTTCAAATCCCGGCCTAGTTTTAAAGGTAGGGATGAGAACCGGAAAATCATGATTTAGCGATCGCCTTTCCCTCATGGGCCTAAGCGAGCCTTAAAAATATGTTTTTAATTAAAATGGTTGAGCCTCATAAGAGGTTGCCTACGTATCCATGATGGAATCGAGCCGCCGTAGCTCTTAGCATTTTATTGGTGGCCGGCAATGCGCTTGGAGCCATTTGCAATGAATTTGACATTGTTTTGGTAAGAGGTCTTTGAAAGGGGCAGATAATGATGTAGGTTTGGTTTGGCTTGAAGCGGTCGGACCTCAAGGTGAGGTTTCCTATGTATCTTTAGCAAATTTAGACCATTCCTAGTTCAGACTAATGAATGGGAAGATGCCCTGACTTTTGCCTAAGTCGTCCTTATGAGTTTTCGACTTAGCGGACTTTGGTTTGTCTTTCGGAATACGATATGGTTATTGGTTGTTTATGAGAAGGTTTGTGACAGAGGTATGATTTGGCTTGTAATGGTTTTGGTTATGGAGGTCAAGGGCTTTGGGTCAAAGTGGAGGTTTAGGATCGAAGCTTAAAGGATTTAAAAGATGTACATTTGACAAAGCAATTGATGGGCTGATTCGCAACACTTCTTCTTCTTCTTCTTCTTCTTTTTTTTGTTTTTTTAATTTTGCTTCGCTTTTTTTTTTTGTCTTTTTTTTCGTTTTTGTTGTTGCTCTTATTTTTTGCTTTCCCTTTACATTATTTGATGTTAAAAGTACTTCCCATGAGGTAGATTAAAGGGAGAAGAAGCTTATTCGTTTAGGTTAAAATGGATGATAAAGATTGCGGAAATGGATATAGTGAAGGGAGGAACGCCTCTTTTATATACGACATTTGTGTTCATTGCCCTTGTTTAGAAAAGTCGTTTATATGATAATTAGAAATTAATTTCTTATATTAAGGTGACAACCATCATTTTCATTGATACTGATTAATGCAGGGTTTAATAATCAATAGTTAACTACTCATTTATTAATTGAAAATAATGAGTACATGCAATAAGAGGGAAAATCCTATACTAGAATGGGCAGATAAAATAAAAAGACAGAGGATATAAAATCCTAAATTTAGACTCCCACATTACACGTGACAAGCGACCTTAAATCTGGGGCATTTTTGCGGTAGGACAAATTAGAAGTCTCCCATCATCAATCAAGTCTTCAATAAGGCCTCTCAATGGTAGCAATTGTCAGTCTATGTCGGTGGTCTCTATGGTACTTGCAATAGGTATTTTTGTAATACTCCGTATTTTTGGGAGTTAGTTTTATAAATAAGAAAATATAAAGAATAAAGTTGAAATTATTCTTAATATTATTTATAGAAAAATATAGTTTGGGTAAGCCTACAGTTCTAATTTAACCTTACAACTTTTGTACCTAATTATATTATAATTCGGTTTTGTTTTATTTTCCAATTAAATAAAATAAGAAATAGGAATTTGATTTGGAAACAAATCCTAGCAAACATAGCTTTTTCATGCTATAAATAAGAAAAGAAAAAAAAAAGAATTAAAACCCTAACTTTTACTTTCATCAGCCGTTTTTACCCCAAGAGGATTTTTTCTCTCTCCTCTATTTTTCTCCTCCAGCGTTTCTTTTCTTTTCTCTTCTTCTTTCTCCTGCACTACTCTCCTACCCCTTTCCTGGCGTCGGTCTAGGTTGGCCGGAGTTCGCGAGTTCTGCCGGAAGTCCAATGACAGGTCACGGGGTGGTGTCGCGCGATTGTGGCGCGGTGCTGCTAGAAGGTCACATCTGGTGGGTCGATCGTGGATGTTCGAGTGGTGGTGCGAGTGTGGGTCGAGCGTGAGTGCTGCTGAAGGGGTGAGTCGTGGTCACCGACGCAAGTTAGCCGCGGGTCCTGGTCGCCGGTGGTTTGTCGGTAGTCATCCCCTCTCTTTTTTTCTTTAAATTAAATTATATAATCTGATTTTTGTCATTCTTATTATCTTTGAGTAAATTTTGTGATTATAAATAAAGTAGAGAATGAGTAAAAGATATCAGATTTATAATTATGTTTTTAATTCTTATGATAATTTTATTTTTCAAATCTGATTTTTATAATACTTATATATAGTTGTTTAAGTTTTGTTGTCATAAATAAAGTATTATGTAATAAGTTAACAAAAAAACAGATTTACAAGCATATTATTAAGTTCTAAATTTGTGGTTTCAATGAATCTTATGAAGGAAAAAACTTAATCAACGAGAGTGGTTATTTTTATTATTATTCGAACCTCAATATTTAGATAAGTCTGTTTTTATTTAATATAATATCAAGGACTTAACCATTGAAATATTTTATTATTCAATTAGGTACCAATTTCATAAGCGGAATATTTTAAGTAGTCAGCGAAGATTCTCCGTTACAAGGTACGTACGCGTACTAGTTCAGTTCGTTACATTAGTATCATGTTTAGGTTATGATTGTTATATTGGAACCTAGAATCATGATAGGGAACTGTTGTTGATTGTCGTTGATGATATGAGATTGTTTGGTAACATGAAATCAATTGGAAATTTGTATGTATTTACTTGTTGTATGACTTGTGAGTTGGAATGAATTATTATTGGTATGCGTAATTCTATCGTATCACAAGCATGAAATGAGATTTGGATTGGAATCCTATGAATTATTGTGTAGCAAGGATGTTACAAGAGGTTGCCTAAACTAAAGACTGTAACCTAAGAAGGAAAATTAAGTAATTATATGCTTAATGTTATATGAATGAATACCACTAAGAATGATCTTTGGCGATAAACTTGTAGTTGGAATCCCTACAAGTAATGAACAATGGGGGAGTGTGGGACTTGCTCTACACTTCTACGCGAGCCTCTTGTGATGATAACAGTGTCCTTATAAATTTTGAAAACTCAAGTAGGCGGAAGGTTCCGTACGATCTTGGGGGTATGCATACTAAGGTGATGGATGTGGAACGGAACGAAACCGTATTTACATTTCATCTAATAGACCAAGTTGTCTATTAAGGATTAAGTAGCCCTTATGATTCTAGAATGATGACGGTGCCCGTTCGATGCCAAATAAATTGTAAAAACGGAATTTAATGCTCTTGTATTATCATGTCTAGGAATGATTACTATTATTCTGATTATGCTTAGTGTATTATTTAACTGATTATGTACGTACTCAGCATAGTTGATTGTTTGTTATTTGTGTTGTTTACTGACCTGTGATAAACCATTGATGTTTTAATGGGGAGCAGATTAGGTATGCTGGTGACGCTGAATAAGTTTGGGCATATGGGGGAACATTCTTTGGTTTATAAACTTTTAAATGTTTTGGTTGAACTTTTAGAATTATTATAATCTACGTAGTTAATGGTTTGAATAAAAGAGGTCAATGGTGATTCCCGAGTTGTAGTTTAAGTAAACATTTTATTTTTGCTGCAATGTAGTTTTCAGAATAAGGAGTTGTTAATGTTTTAATTTCAATAAGCCTTGCGTTTCACCGCCGCGGTAACACTCCCGCAGTCGATGCAACGTAGTTTAGACGTGTATGGATTTTGGGGGTGTTACAAAAACTAGTATCGAGCCTAGGAATGGGAATGGGAATGGAAATGGTGGAAATGCATATAATGGGTCAGGGAACTCCAATTACTCCAAACCACCAACCAATGCAAATAATCAGGCACCAACTCAGAACCATGTGACCAACAACAATGATCATAAAGGCAAAGGAAAGCAGTATATGATGACGACTAGCGAAGAGGAAGCTCGTTGAGATGTTGTCACGAGTATTTTCTCTATCAACTCAATTCCTGTTAAAGTATTGTTCGATTCTGGAGCATCTTTGTCTTTTATTGCCCATACAACTGTTAGAACTCTAGCACTGGTTAAGTCCGAGTGAATTTCTATGCCTATAGTTATTCCGTCTGGGGATACTGTTATTGCTCTACTAAATTCCTAAATGTCTCATTGAAAATAGGGGAGGGCTTCTTTCCTTCCGATCTAATGGAGTTTAACTTATCGAACGTAGATGTCATTTTGGGAATGGATTGGCTTGGGAAGTACAAGGCTAAGATAGATTGTGATGCACATAAGGTGGAACTGAGAGATCCTTCGGGAAAAAGGGTGTCATATAGGAGAATACCTCGAGAACCAGGGATTAAAGTAATCAATGCCTTGCAACTTAAGAGTTATATCGATAAAGGATGACCTCTATTTATGTGTTCCATGAGAAGGGTTAAGGATGATCCATTGAAACCGGAGGATGTGCCTATAGTCAGAGAATTCCAGGATGTTTTTCCTGAAGAAATACCGCCGCCAAGGAGAGATGTAGAGTTCACTGTTGATCCAGTACCCTGAGCCGGACCTATCTCCAAAGCCCCATACCGAATGGCTCCAGCAGAAATGAACGAGTTGAAAAACCAGTTGGAAGAACTACTAGAGAAAGGGTACATTAGACCTAGTACGTCACCATGGGGAGCCCCTGTCTTATTTGTCAAGAAGAAGGATGGTAGTTTGAGGTTGTGTATAGACTACCGTGAGTTGAACAATGTCACTGTGAAAAGCAAATATCCATTACCTAGGATAGATGACTTGTTTGACCAACTTCAGGGTGCATGGATGTTCTCCAAAATAGATTTATGGTCCGGCTATCATCAATTGAGGATTGCTCGATCAAGATATACCTAAAAGCGCCTTCCTGGACTAGGTATGGACACTATGAGTTTTACGGGCATGCCTTTTTGGTTAACCAATGCAACTGCTGTTTTCATGGACCTCATGAATAGGATTTTTCGACCCTACCTCGATAAATTCGTAGTCGTGTTCATAGACGATATATTGATCTATTCAAGGAGCAAGGAGGAACATGAGGGACATTTGAGGCTTATTTTACAGACACTTAGGGAAAACCAACTGTATGCAAAGTTTTCTAAGTGTGAATTTTGGTTAGAAAAAGTGTCATTTTTGGGTCATTTCGTCTCTAAGGAGGGTGTGTCAGTAGATCCTGCAAAGATAAAAGCTGTGAGTGAATGGCCAGCACCAAAGAATGTCACAGATATAAGGAGTTTCTTGGGTTTAGCCGGTTATTATAGGAGGTTTGTTAAAGAATTTTCGAAGATAGCAAAGCCCATGACTAACTTAATGAAGAAAGATTGCAAGTTTAACTGGACTGAAGACAGTGAGAAAGCCTTCCAAACACTCAAAGAGAGATTAACCTCAGCACCTGTTCTAGCCTTGCCTAACGGGGATGAGGGGTATGATGTTTATAGTGATGCGTCAAAGAATGGGTTGGGTTGTGTTCTTATGCAAAATGGGAAAGTTATAGCTTATGCGTCCCGTCAATTGAAACCATATGAGGTTAATTACCCAACACATGACCTAGAGTTGGCCGCAATTGTCTTTGCCTTAAAAATCTGGAGACATTACCTTTACGGGGTGACTTGTCGAATTTTCACCGATCACAAAAGCCTCAAATACATCTTCACCCAGAAAGACCTTAATATGAGACAAAGCAGGTGGTTAATTAGAGCTCATTAAGGACTATGACTTAGACATACAATACCATGAGAGTAAAGCAAACGTTGTTGCTGGTGCATTGAGTAGCAAATCTAGCCATAGTCTGAACACTTTGGTAGTTACCGACAAACTTTGTGAGGAATTTTCCAAACTCCAGATAGAAATGGTTCATGAAGGGGAAGTAGAAAAGTTATTGAGTGCCCTAACCATCCAGCCCAACTTCCTAGATAAAAAAGAGAGGGTCAACCTGGGGATGTTAAACTTGAGCGAGTCAAAGCAAAACTTAAGGAGGGAAAAGCAGAAGGGTTTGAAAACCATGAAGATGGGAGTATACGCTACAAGGGTCGGTGGTGTGTACCGCAAAAATGTGAGGAGTTGAAGCAAAAGATAATGAGTGAAGGTCATAATACGAACTATTCCATCCACCCAGGGGGGGATAAGTTATATAAGGACCTCAAAAAGAGGTTTTGGTGGTCTGGAATGAAGAGAGCAGTAGCCGAGTTTGTTTCCAAATGCCTGACGTGTCAGAAGATTAAGAGTGAACACAAG
This sequence comes from Beta corolliflora, assembly GCA_947648045.1. NCBI lineage: Eukaryota > Viridiplantae > Streptophyta > Magnoliopsida > Caryophyllales > Amaranthaceae > Beta > Beta corolliflora. Next base: position 104,431 of record CANSZD010001462.1, read on the forward strand.
AGACCTCAAGGCAAAATCCAACCTCTAGACATTCCAACATGGAAGTGGGATTCGATATCCATGGACTTCATCGTAGCCTTACCTATGAGTCGGGGAGGCAATAACACAATATGGGTGATAGTGGACCGATTGATCAAGACTGCAAGGTTCATACCCATGAAAGACACGTGGAGTATGGAAGCCTAGCCAAAGCATACATTAAGCATGTCATTCGATTGCATGGAGTACCCACGAGTATAGTGTCTGATAGGGATTTACTATTCCTTTCGAATTTCGGAAAAGGTCCGGGAATTATTTGGTGGTGAGTTATTGATGAGTACAGCCTTTCACATAGTGGACCGATTGATCAAGACTGCAAGGTTCATACCCATGAAAGACACGTGGAGTATGGAAGCCTAGCCAAAGCATACATTAAGCATGTCATTCGATTGCATGGAGTACCCACGAGTATAGTGTCTGATAGGGATTTACTATTCCTTTCGAATTTCTGGAAAAAGGTCCAGGAATTATTTGGTGGTGAGTTATTGATGAGTACAGCCTTTCACCCAGCTACAGACCTTGGAAGACATGTTAAGATTATGTGCCTCAGAATACCAGGGATCATGGGAAGACCATTTGGATCTCATAGAGTTCTCATACAACAACAATTATCATGCTAGTATTAAAATGGCTCCATTCGAAGCACTATATGGGAGGAAGTGTCGTAGTCCTTTGTCTTTGGAATGGTGTTAGGTCCTTAAAGGATTCAAGAGACCGTTAATCAAGTGCGAGTCAATCAAGAAAAGATTAGGGCCGCACGAGACAGTGCGAAGTCCAATGCGAATCAAAGCGAAGGGAAGAGAATTATGAAGTTGGTGAAAAAGTGCTTTGCTTAAGGTGTCCCCAATGAAAGGAGTGATGCGATTTGGGAAGAAAGGAAAACTAAGTCCTAAGTTCATAGGACCATATGAGATTTTTAGTGCGAGTAGGCAAAGTGGCTTATCGCTTAGAATTGCCAAACGAGTTAGAAAGGGTCCACAACGTGTTTCACGTATCCTAACTCCGGAAATACGTACCTGACGAGTCGCATGTCCTAGTAGAACCCGAAACCGTCGAGTTAAACGAAACCTTGTCCTATGACTTGCGATAGAATGCGATAGAATTTCACGCTTCCACCCTAAAGTTTGCTAAAGTCTCGTTTAGTGTGTTATTTATGTGTATTTATCGCTCACGTGACTTACGAAAACTAGAAAACGCTTGTGAAATATTGGGACTTAGAAGTGCAAAAGATCGTCGTTAAGATCGGCTATCTCAAAGTTTCGGGACGAAACTTCCTTTAAGGGAGGAAGCCTGTAATACTCCGTATTTTTGGAGTTAGTTTTATAAATAAGAAAATATAAAGAATAAAGTTGAAAGTATTCTTAATATTATTTATAGAAAAATATAGTTTGGGTAAGCCTACGGTTATAATTTAACCTTACAACCTACTTTTGTACCTAATTATATTATAATTCGGTTTTGTTTTATTTTCCAATTAAATAAAATAAGAAATAGGAATTTTATTTGGAAATAAATCCTAGCAAACATAGCTTTCTCATGCTATAAATAAGAAAAGAAATAAAAAAGAATTAAAACCCTAACTTATACTTTCATCAGCCGTTTTTACCCCAAGAGGATTTTTTCTCTCTCCTCTCTTTTTCTCCTGTAGCATTTCTTTTCTTTTCTCTTCTTCTCTCTCCTGCACTACTCTCCTACCCCTTTCCTGGCACCTAGGTATAGGTTGGCCGGAGTTCGCGGGTTACGTCGGAAGTCCAACGACCGGGTCGCGGGGTGGTGTCGCGCGAGCGTGACGCGGTGCTTTATCCTTCAAAGTACCCATATATCTCTCAAAAGGATATCACCACCTCAAAACACTTGGACCACACAACTTAATTTCTCGAACTAGATGGACAATGAGATGCACCATAATGTCAAAGAATGCATAGGGGAAAATCATCTCAAATTTGCATAAAGTTTCAACTATTCTAGCCTGCAAGGAATCGAGTGTCGACGGTTGTAGCACTTTGCTGCATATTGTATGAAAAAATGAACAAAGTTATTTAATGGTGTGCCTCACATGCTTTAGAAGTATCCCACGAATTGCAATCGGTAAGAATACTTGCATCATGACATGACAATCGTGAGATTTCATACTCTATAACTTCAACTCACCATTTAAGGTAACAAATCGCTTCATATTCGATGAGTACCCAGTTGGAACCTTAATGCCATACAATGACTCGCAAAAAATCCGTTTCTCAGCTCTCGACAGCGTGTAGCAAGCTGGTGGCAAATAATTCTTCTCCGAATCATCCACCTTCTTTTTTCTTTTCCTAGTTTCCTCATCAACCCTTTCCTCCACTACTTTCTTTTTCCTTCCGTCCCTTTTTTGAGCCCACAACTCTGGCCGAAGCTTATTTTTTTCCAAGTAAAGACGTGATGCCTTAACATCCTTTGTCTTGCCCGGAATATTCATAAGTGTCGCAAGAATAGCATCACAAACATTCTTCTCTATGTGCATGACATCCAAACAATGTATGACCTTTAAATCTTTCCAATATGGGAGTTTCCAAAAAATAGACTCCTTTTTTCATACTCCTGTAGTTCCATCAACGTCACTCGCAGGTTTACCATAGATCGTTTCAATGCCCTTAACTTGATTATAAACTTCAGTACCAGTTAATGGTGTACGAGCAACTTCCTCTTCAACCGTCCCATCGAAGGCCTTTTTCATAAACCGATAGGGATGGTCGCGTCTGAGGAGCCTTCGTGTGCCCATATAGACATGTTTGCAGCCCTTAATGTGTGTAGACTTCATGTCATCTATACAAATCGGGCACGGTTTTTTTTCCTTTGGTCTTATACCCATATAAGTTCCCATAAGCTGGAAAGTCGTTCATTGCACAGAAAAGCATGGCACGCAGAGTGAACATCTCATTAGCATACACATCAAATACCGACACTCCTTCGTGCCACATCTTTTGTAAATCTTCAACAAGTGGTTGGAGGTATACATCTATATCATTTACAGGTTGTTTCGGCCCCGATATGAGAAGCGACAACATGATGTACTTGCGTTTCTGTGGTATCCGATTTTTGACTGTCTTAATTAACGGTTAAGAGGTGCGAACGTCTGGAACTCGTCTCCTCTTCCGTTCTAAAGAACGGGCTCTTACTAAATGCGTTATTTTCCATTTTAAAGTAATCATGATTATTAAAAAGAAAGAAAATCATATAATTTGCACATATACACATTAACCATTTTTATTTAGGACCAATATATCATTTGTACATGGTAGGTTTTACCACTGAAGTTGCACTACGTACCAATCATTGCGGGATTGGAATCCACTCATGGATCAAAACCATCGTAGTTCGGGCACATGTCTCACCCTAAATGGCCAATTCCACTGGGGAAAGAAGAGGAGGGAATAGATTATGAATAACTCTCCTTTAGAATTAAACAAATCTAATTAAAATGAGGTAATAACTCCAATTAGTGATTGAAATGAGATTAAGATAATTACCTTAATTAGTGATTAAATATGAAGGATTAAGATAACCACCTTAATTAGTGATTAATAAGGAAGGAAATAAGTAATCACCCTAATTAGTGATTATTCAAGCAAAGATAATCACCTTGATTAGTGATTAACAATGAAGGTTAGGAAATAATCACCCTAATTGATGATTATTGAGGTTTAAGATAATCACTCTAATTAGTGATTAAATATGATGAAAGGTTAAACTAATCACCTAATTGGTGGTTAACCAAGTTTTAAGATAATCACCCTAATTAGTGATTAAATGAGGAAAATAATCGTTCTAATTAACGATTATTAGGGTTTGAAATAATTACTCTAATTAGTGATTAAAAATGAAAAAAATAATCTTCTTAATTAACGATTATTAGGGTTTTAAGGTAATCACTCCAATTAGTGATTAAAAGAAGTTTGTGTCAACCGCTCTAATTAGCGATTAATCGGGGATTGAAATAACCACCTTAATAGTGATCACGTTTATGATTTTCAAGAGGTCTTAGAAGGTTTGCTTCCTAATTAAAGGCTTTTGAGAAATAATCTTAATTGAAGATTATTAAGTCATTTGGAGAGAAATGATCAATTTGAGATTGAATTTGGAGATTTGTGTTTGCTAATTAGAATTTTGGCCATTTAAAGTGAGACACGTGAAACGGCCTAAAATCAATTCGGAGGTCATAATTACCAATCCAATTATGTCAAATTATATGATTAATCCATTTGAATATGGAGAACACATTTTAAAATGTAAGATGGATCATCATACAATTTAACTTAGTTAGATTTACAATTTTTCCTCTTAATTGAGATTGGGTCATTTGATTCATATACTATGATATATTGGCCCAACATGCAATATTTGTAACATTGGTTGCTCATTTTATTAAAAAGAGTTGTGGAATTATTTATGAAAATTATGCATAAACATCTCCATGTTTTTTTTTATTAATTGAGTGATGCAATAACTATTTACAAAGAATCATTATTACAACAAAATGTACAAAACCTATGATCTATATAAATCTTCAATCTTGATCTTCACCATGATGCTCCTTGATCTACATTTCCTTGAATGGGCTTTGGAATTTATGTTTATTTATAAACTTGTGAAAATTAAAGATTAATTAACCTCTTTGATTTTGATTTTTTATGACAATTTTTATTAATTTTTATTTACATGATAAAATGAGTCATTTTAAGATAAACTTAAGGAATTCATGATTTTTTTATTCACATTTTCGTATGAAAAGAAAACATTTTTTTTATGAGAGTTGAGTTAATTACTTTATTTTGTTTTCTAGGTTGCCTTTTTGTTCTTGTACTGACTTACAAAAATCATAACTTTCTGTACAAAGTGTTAAACTGAAAATATGATATATATATATATATATGGATAGCTCAGTGAGTTCTTTATATTGTATGAAAAGTTCACAAGTTTTTAGTGAACACTTGAATTATGGTGAATTTTATACTCAAACTGGTCAAAACAGAACCTTTATTCAAATTGTTCTTTGAGACCTAACTTATTTAACTCATTTTAAAGTGAAATTTGGTATGAACATTCTGGACACTTTGAAAGACTAGACTGGAATTTTTTACTTGAATTGGATATTTGTAAGACCGTTTTTATTTATTTTCTTAACTAAAGAGAAAAATCAGTATCCCGAAATTTAGTGATTTACATGAATGGTTTTGCTAAAATGATGTAAAAATTGTATAAAATTAATATGAACATGATTTTTATATTTTTGAAATTCTACTGATATTTTATTCAAACTTGATGTTTTTAGTTTTATCTAAATGAATTTATTTTAAACTTTATTGATAGAACAATCCTAGGTGCTACTGGATAAAATCAGTTTTGCACAATAAAGTTGTATGATTTTTAATTATTTACAAAAAAAAAAATTTAGAAATTCCAAAGCCCAATTGTTGGAAACATCTTACACTTTATAGGAAAAATATTAAATACCACGAACTAATTAGTTAATGTAGATGAAAAAATGAAATAAGATAGGAAAGTAAAACTGACTATAATTACAACATCACATCTTCTTTTTATGGAGATGTTTATGCACAACTTATCTTGAATTTTTTTGTGAAAATATTTTTGGTTATAAATAACAACTTGATTAAGGAAAATCACATAATCACATTGTTTCCTAAGAGTCACCACATTAGAGGTGATTATTCTAGGTGGGGTGATTTAAGGTTGGGAACCTATTAGGACTTCCACATACCCAAATCACTCCAAAGATTAAAAAATAATAAGAAGAAAACAAGGAGAAAGTTAGTAGATGATTAAAAAGATAATAAAAAATAAACAAGAGTTTCCACTTTACCTTGCTAGCTCAATGATGCACTTCCTTTTTGCAAATTTTTCTACCTTTTTTTTGTGATTTTCTTAATTTCTAAGTGAGTTTCTAAATCCACTTAATTACTAACTTAAACTCTTTTTGTGTTTTTTTTCTTCTTTTGATGAACTTCTTTACTTACTAATTATCTTACCAACTTTTTCTTTCTTTTCTTAAGTGTGATTTCCTTAGAGGAAAGGAGTAGAGAAGATGAGAGAATTAGTGAAGTTAAGTTGAACTCTTTTCAACTTGGTTTTGAAGTGAGAAAAATGAAGGTATTTATAGAGAAATGAAGGAGGTGAACTAGGGTTTCAAAGAGGTAGAAAATCAGATTTTTCACCCAAAAAAATCTGATTTTCTTCATCCTTAATCACCCTAATGACATCACTCTAATGACCTCACTCTAATGACATCATCAAATCTCTTTGGAAATACAAATATTCTTATTCTTTTTAGATTTTCACATAAATGAGGCAAAATCAGATTTTCAAAAAATATTCTTCCTTAAACATCCTAATACGTAAAAAAATGCATTGAAAAACGTGCAAAACAAACTGATTAGGAGGCTGTGCCTAGCGCAATGTCCTGCGCTAGACACAGCACCGTGCGCTAGGCGCACAGGCCTGCGTCTGGCGCAGGAGCCTGTTGTGCGCTGGGCGTATGACCGTGTGTCTGGCGCATCGTCATGTTCCTGGCGTAGAGTTCGAATCTTCCGAAAAAAACGGATCCTTGGCTCTTACACTTCGGATTTGATTCTTATTTTTATTATTTTTCATGATTTTATTCTCTAACTAATGGATAAAGGATGGGTTTTGTGAACAAAGAATATATTCTTATTCTTTATCCAATGAACAATGACTTGACCATCAAGAAAACTGATTAATGCCGGTTTTGGGATACGACTAAAATCCCGACGCCTAATCGCGACTCGTTTTCATTTTTTCGAAAGACTAACTTAAGACAATTAACAAAAACTCGAGCATAATTATACTACAAATCACTTTATTAAAGCTGTGGTTATAGTTATCAACTACGACTCACAAAAATATATATCTAAACCGAAACCCCAAAAACGGAAAACCGTACGACGGAATGAAACTCACGCTCCGGGGCGCGCACTCCACGATGCATGACGATGTTGTTATTTTTATTTTTCAAAACCTTCTTTATCCTAAAAAAGGGTTCAAAATTTGGTGTCTACAGAATGCCCCACATTGGTCGAATTTCAGAGAAAATGATGGCCAATGTTTGAAAAGACACAAAATTTTGACAGAAAATTTCTTTTGAGATGACATATTCTCCATAGAAAATAGTTATTATCAGTGCTATTTTGAAAACACGACTTGCGATTTCCGTTGACGCTTTAAGTTGAAAATCCCAGTTAATTTTCTAAAATAGGAGATGCGACTTTGACGTCGTCTTTAAATAGAAAATCCCAATTAATTTTCTAAAATTGAAAATGCGACTTTATTGTCGTCTTAGATAGAAAATCCCAATTAATTTTCTAAACATTGAAAATGCGACTTTATCGTCGTCTTAAGTAGAAAATCCCAATTAATTTTCTCAAAGTTTTTAAATGCGACTTTAATGTCGTCTTAAATAGAAAATCCCAATTAACTTTCTAACATTGAAAATGCGATTTCATCATCGTTTTTTTTTGTCTTCTGAATTTGTCTTTTGTTAACGTGAGAAATTCCGACAATTAACAGATCGAATCCAGTTTTTACAATTTTCCATGGCCTTGATGACAAACAAGTTGTAAAGTCACCATTACTTACTTTTTATGACTCCATGTGTTATCATGTCACCTTATATTAGGACATTGTCAGGTCATGTCACCTTACAGTGATGCATTGTCAGGTCATGTCACCTTAGAGTGATGCATTGTTAAATCTTGTCACCTAAAAGGGCTGACCAAAGGTTATTATCTTCTATGGTGGACCAAACTTCATATGGCAAATTTTATCTGTTTTTTCCGAAATCTTTCAGAAAATTTTTCATGCATAATGCTTATTTGCTTTATCAGAAAATGATGATCACTATATAAAATAGATTGATCAAGATCATTTATTTTGGATGATCATTAGGAAAAGGGATTGTATCAACGTTCTTGATTCATCATTGACACAGTTTTTTTTATGGTCGGCTTTAGTAAAAATTGTCATACCACAAATGCTTGGTCATCAACTATTGTGAAGGATGCTCCTTATTATCCTATGGACAATACTCAAACCTATTGTCCATGGCATGAATCATGGATGATCATCCTCTCCATCTATAAAAGGGGCATAGTTCTTCATTTCCAAATGAACCACTTCCACTACTCCAATATTTTCTCTAAATTTTCATTTCACAAAAATGGTTCTTACTTATGAAGAAGCTAATGAAATGCGGAGTGGAGAGAAAAAACAACTCTCGGGGATCACAAGAAACTTGGAGCAACCAAGGCAATCATTTTCCTCTTCCCGCTTCACTAAGGTGCTTATGTCTTTGCTTTCACTTTCTTTTTGTTATGACATGATTAATGCTGCTTCCAAATTTTGGGATGAAACTCGCCACGTCTTCCGCTTTGGAGACCGGGAGATTGTTCCCCTTGTTGAAGAGGTCGAAGGTTAACTAGGCTTACCATCCAATGGTCCCGTTATCACGCCTAGATCTCCTACCAGGATCTCGGGAGATTTATCAACGATTTTACATCTTCCCGAAAATCTTCATGGAAACTACGTACAATATGGTGAGGTATTTCTTGTCAACTTATTATTGACTTTCCAATTTGGCACTTGGCAATTTTCTAACAATGCCAACTATAGGATTGCTAGAGAAATTGCTTGCATTCTTATAATTTTGGGAAGTACCCTTACTAAATGGTCATTAAATGCATGCCATGTTCGATGTCTTTCACTTATTCCTCAAATTATTAGCGGGGGTCGTCTTGGACCACTTATTTTGGGGGAAATGTTCCTTGGCTTAGATGAACTCAAAAGAAACCCTCAAAGATTTGTGAAGGGATGTCCATTAGCCCTTCATTTATGGCTATTAGAAAAATTTTCTCTCATGAAACCCCACAAGAGTCTTACTTATAAAACTTGTCATGTCCTAGGGAGAGAGGCCTTCTTCCTTTCTTTCATCAATCGAGCAAAAAGTGAAAGTGGGTCACAAGCCACCTTGGCATTAGTGCAATTGTATATTGCAATTCCGTCGCAAAGGTGTACAACTACCGGGCTTTGCCAAGTCACTTTCTACCTTCCATGGAGATGTCTAAGTCAAATTGGTTGGAAGCAAGAGCACATTCCTGCCCTCCAGGTTCTTCTATCTTGTACCACTTATGAGGCTGATATGAGTGGTATTCAGAGAATGCCTACTATATAGCAGGGGGTTAAAATTATATCAGCGCTACCGGAACCTTCCTTTCCACTGGTTGATGAAGATTACCTTCAATGGCTTCTAGCGGATATCTGGTCAAGACAAAGATTCGACGGGCCTACCATGAAGAGGAGAAGGGTTTGAGGGAATTGTCATGTTTATTTTCTATGTTGTGTTTATTTATTTATTTATTTATTATTTTTTACTTTTTTTTTAGTTTGTAGTAAATGAAGGCTTTATGTCTTTTTATGTATGAATGTATGAAATGAAGTACCCTAGTTGGGATGAATAAAACATCTGTTTGTGAGAATTATCTGCTTGTGAGAAATTCAATGTGAACACAATTCTAAACACATGCACACATTAACATTAAATATAACATGCAAATCATAATTAACTAATCATATGACACATAAAAACATAACATATAAACCTTACATACCAAAGACATGTTTCATCATCTTCCTTTTTCCCTTTTTTCCTCTTTCTCTTTTTTCGTTTTTTTTTTCTTTTTTTCCGTTTTTTTTTTTTCTTTTACTTTTTTTTTTTTGCTTACATCATATGAACATCTTAGAAACTCATGGCATGTTTATTAAGAATAACCAACTAGGATACAAAACCCACAAACTGCTTGGTTACTTGATCATGACAACTATAATTACTTCGATGCCTAAGCGTATTATTTCTTCAACTGATCAAGATTAGTGAAATGGGTGAACTCATTTCCATTAAAATCCATTAGCTTCACTTGCTCCATAGTGGTGACATGCTTCGACCGTGGAATGGTCCGGACTGGGCTTAGGCTTGAATTTTCCTCGAGGATCATGCAACGGAGCTCTATTTTCTTTTAAAACTAGATCACCTTCTTCAAGGTCTCTATCTCGAACCCTTTTGTTAAATGCACGAGCAATTCTCCGTTGATGGAGTCTGTATGTTATGCAATGCTTGTAGTCGGGCGCTCATCTGCGGAATGCAATCTCATCATAGCGAGTTTTATGCCACCGGTCTTCCGAGATTTCACTTTTGCTATGACCCTGAGAGATTGTATTTCTACTTCAACTGGTAGGATTGGCTCTATCCCGTAAAACCGAAGAATACGGGGTTGTTCCTATTGGAGTCCTAATTGATATCTTGTATCCCCAAAGGGCATATGGTAGTTTGTCATGTCATTCCCTAGTCTTTTAGTCATCTTGGCAACAATAGTCTTGATTGTCTTATTGGGCCGCTTCCACCGCTCCATTTGTTTGGGGACGATAAGGTGAGGACTGATGATGCTTGATTACATATTTTGCGAGTGGTCTTCGGATGACCCTCAAATTGTGATCCATTATTGGAGATGATTTCAAAAGGTATGCCATATTGACGAGATGATGTTGTTAATTACAAATTTCGAGACTTGCTTGCCCCTAGCTTTGAAAATGATGCGGCTTCAACCCACTCGAAAAGTAATCAATTGCTACAAGAATATACCGATGCCCATTTGAAGCCTTTGGATGAATTTGTTCGATTATGTCTATGCCCCAACTTGAAAACGGCCAAGGAGAAGTCATATTATGTAATGACATCGGTGGCATATGATCGAGGTTAGCAAATATTTGACACCGCTTGCGGGCGCGGACAAAGCCGATGCAAACACCTTCTGAGAGTGCTCCAATAGAAACCTCGCTCGCAAAATCTTAAGAGCGGCATTCTTCCATTCATATGGGGTCCACATTCCCCTCCATGAACTTCTTGCATGATGACTTGCTTTTTTTGTCATTCACGCGAGTCAGAGTACCATCAAACCCTTTGTGATACTGATCCGCTTTTTAGTATGAGAAAATGAGCAACTAGCCTTCGATGGTTATGCGGTCCTTGTTGCCACTTCCCTCGGATATTGTATTGTTTCTAGAAAATTCTTGATATCCTTGTACCGGACATCATCATCATCATCTTGTTGAGCCAAGTATGGAGACAATTTAGGCTACCGTCACCGTAGGCCCCTTCCTTTCTTCAATTAAACCGACTGGATCTTTGTGCCATTTTCCCATGTTAAGTTAACGGCGAGATTGGCTAAAGCATCGGTGAAACTATTTTGTTCTCGAGGAAGATGTTTGAAGCTGATATCATCAAAATAAGGGATCAACTCTTGAAGGTACTCAGTGTAGAGCTGAAGTCTCTCATCTCTAACCTTCCAAATTCCTATTGTTTGAGATATGATGAGATTAGAATCTCCGTACACAAGTGAGATGCCTTGCCCCGCTACCAAGACGCCTTTACTCCATATATACATGCTTCATACTCATTACGTATTGTTTGTTGTTGGGAAATCCAAATGACAAAGAAATGGAATATGGACTCCATCGGGATCTACTAGCAAAACCCCCTGCTCCATTACCTCTCCTATTAGAAGCTCCATCAAGGTACATGCACCATTGTGCACTGTTAATGAATAATAAGTACTCATCAAGGGAATGCATCATCATATTCATTTCCGACACCGGTCCTTCTCGCTAGGGCTTCGGATATGGCTCGTCCTTTAATGATTTCTGGGCCGACACATTGAATATAAAACTTAGAAAGCATAGCATGTCATCTTACCACTCTTTCACTAAGAATGGGTTTTTCAAACAGATACTTGATTGGATCAAGTCTTGAGATCAGATAGGTAGTATGAGCTTGAAGGTGATGCCTCAACTTCTTCGTGGCACAGACCAAGGAGATACATGCTTTTTCCAGTGGGGTATATCTTGTCTCATACTCAAGGAATTTCTTCTTTGAGATAGTATATGGCAACCTCTTTCTTTGTTCCCTCTTGATATTGGGCTAAGAGAGCTCCCATAGCCATTTCTGTGATAGTGAGGTACAAAATCAGAGGTTCTCCTGGTCTAGGTGGCATTAGAACGGTGGATTTGAAAGGGAATTTTTTCATAGAATAAAAAGTTTCTGGACATTCTTCATTCCACTCATGGGATGCCCCTTTTCCGAGCTTGACTTAAATATATTGGTTCACATCTCATATAGTGAGTTGTGAGATGAATCTCGCTATATATTGAATTCTCATTTCGAGAAATCCTCTTACTTCTTTTTCTTTTTTTGGAGGAGGTAGCCCTTGAATAGCTTTTACCTTTTCGGAATCCACTTTGATGCCGTCTTGATCGACAATGAATCCCAACACCTTCCCCGAAGTGACGCCAAACACACATTTTTGAGGGTTCAGCCTTAAATTGTATTTCCTGATTCTTTCAAAGAAGGACCTTAATGCAGGAATATGCCACTCATAATCTTCACTTTTCACAATCATGTCATCTACATAAACCTCCACAATGTCGTGGATGAGGTCATGAAGGATAGTGGTTGCAGCCCTTTGATATGTGGCTCCAGCATTCTTGAGACCAAAAGGCATAACTCGATAGCAAAAAGTGCCCCATGGAGTGATGAAAGATGTCTTCGTCATGTCTTCTGAGGAATGAGTATTTGATTATACCCCGAGAATCCATCCATGAAGGAAAACATTGCATGACACAATCGTACTTATCAACAAGAACATCGATGTGGGGTAAGAGGAAAGCAATCTTTTGGTGACGCAACATTCAAATCTCGAAAATCAATGCATACCCGAACTCTCCCATCCTTTTTAGGTACAACCACTATATTGGCGATCCAACTTGGATGCTTTACAGCTTGGATGAATTTAGCATCAAGCTGTTTCTGGATTTCTTCTTTCACTTTCGGACTAACCTCTAGCTTCATTCGGCGGAGCTTTGCTGCTTAGGCTTGCTTTTAGGATGTAACGGAATGCGATGTTCCGCAATTTCTCTATTAACACCGAGGCATATCAACATAAGACCATGCGAACACATCTACATACTCTTTTAATAATGCAATAAAGATGGATCGTTCAGTTCGGGAGAGGGATGATCCCTATTTTCGACTTCTTTTACAAGATTTTTTGTAACAATATTAATTACAATGGATTCTTCCATGGGTTTTATGTATGTTTCAGTTGTATCAAGTGATTCATCATTATTAAATTCACTGTCAGAAATAAAATCTTGCATGCAAATGTATTTAGATAAAGGTTCACATTTAATTTCCTCACTATCAGAGTCTTCTAACTGGGTATGTAAGGCAGATTGGCTGGAAGATGAGCTATCGGTATGATATCCATCTGAAGGAGGTGAAAAGGTATGGTTTCCTAAAAACATTTTAAATTCTATAGGCCCATCTTTTTCCTGACATTCAATACTCCACTTATGTTCAATGCTTTCGCCAAAAGGTATCATCAAAGACACCGAGTCAAAATCCCCTTCTCTAGAGGACTCAGAAGCGAAAAGCTTCTTAAGGACTCCATGTTCCAGATTATCCACCCATTCATTTTCTTTTTTCATGTTTTGTTCTCGGACAAACCAACTTTTGATTAAGTCCAAATTCCTAGCTTCATTGAAGAATATCTCCAATCCCGGTAGTATGGCTCAGTATCTCCTTGCAGGATGAACTGACCATTGAGGATAGAAGAAGGCTTTTTGGTGTTTTGAGAAGTGCTGCTCGGATCATATCCTAATCCATGTCGACTCTGCTTGTCTACTACTGGGATTGGTTGCTTCATTCCCCTACCATCATGCCCTAATCCGACTCCTTGAGTATAACCCATCTTCAACATAATTTGAAATCCTTTGGACAGAGGTTGCATGGCAATCCCTACAAGCTCTTTGACCGCATTCGTGGGTAGGGCTGAGGTGTTTGTTTTCTGACGGTAATTGGTCATCCTTAGAGAAGGGACAAATTTCTTCTTTTTAGCCCTAAAGGTGGAGAAAAAGAATTAAAAGAAAAGAAAAGAAGGCTACATATTGCAGAATGCATTGTAGAGTAATAGAAAATTTTCGAAAACAACTTTGCCATATTTTCACTGGAATGGTCCACCTTTGCAATTTTGCTTTTTTATTATTAATTTTTTTATTATTTGACTTTATTTTGACCTTTTTAAATGATTTTACTATCATTGGGGTTGAAAATGCATTTTTTTATTCTTCCATTCCCTACTTAATATTTGAATAAAGATAGAAAATATAGAGATTAGGGCCTCGTATCCCCATTGATGCGTCAATTCAGCATTCTGAAATTGCTCCTCTGATGACTGACATCTTGATTTCTGATCATATTGCCTGAAATACAATGGTTAATGTATTTGAGTCGAACCCGAAGGTTGCCTACATATCCCCATTGCTCCTAGTACATTTTATGGGGAATCAGACTCAGCGTAGTTCGTTATTTTAAAAAGAACTAAAGCTTTTTATTTAATAACGCAAATTTGCACTCATATTGAGCTAACTATGTACCCGGGTGTTACATAGGTGGACCGATCTCACCGTGCAAGTGTAAGTGATAATAGGGATTCAAGCTGCACGTAGTTCTCTGATACTAACGGGCTAAAAGATTTTTTTTTATGGGCTAACCCCCTACAGGACTTTTATCGAAGACTTTTCTCTTTCTGAAAGATGAACAAGTAGCTTTGCGGTAGACAAGAGCTATGTTGGTGATTTGCTTGATGCGATAGCTGAGAGCATGACATTGGTTTGTGCCGTGACCATGCAACTGATGATATTGACAATACTTGTGAAAACTCGACCCTACGAGGACTTGCCCCGGGCGTCCGGGAAGTGGATGAATCTTACCTTGTTCAACCGGTTTGCGAAAGATATCGACTTGGGATTGCGGTCGCGGACATGATGACACCATCTTTGCAGGTATTTCTTTGTGGGTTGGAATAATGATGCTTGATCAATCAAGCTTTGCACTTTGTAGTAAAGGTCATGGCATCGATCGGGTTTCATGCCCAAATTGACGACAATAAGCGCGGAGTTTGCTCATGTCCTGTTCCCGCAGGGGTAAATAAAGTGCACATGCGCCGGAACTTGAAGTATACCTTGCCTTCGAAGACGATCATACACCATACTCAATGGTTCATCCATCTTAGCATATACCCTTGGATTTGTATTGGGAGTTTCAAGATCTTCCGGAGGTCGTTTTTCTTGCAATTTCGGAGTATCGATGTCGAAACCATGTTGTTCCATGTGGCTGAGGGAGGTGTATTTGATAGTAATCATGTGACGGTAATAGAAATCATTCAGGTTTCGCAGCAATATAAGCATGAATTCCCGATCAGTAATAGAGACACGAAGCTGGGCGCGAATGTAAGTGCATTTTGAACAAAAGTGCGAGAAAGTTTCCAAGTGATATGTCTATTTTATATAGAGTTTCTACCCCCGTCCCTCATTGATTATTGGTCTTAATTGCGCTCTTTGGAGCTATTTTATTGTACAATTGTGCTCCTTGTAGTGTGTTTGTAGTTTCGAGTTGTTTATTGTAGGAATTAGCATGTTTTAGTGCATTTCCTACTCATTTATATCACTACAAGAGATGATGTACTTTTGAGAGCACGAGCATTGAGTTGGAAGAGTTTTGAAGCAAAGCAAATGGTGAAAGAAGAAGAAAAATGACTCCAGTCCACTCTTTTGATTATATATCAAGTTCTACAAATCCAAATGCAGTGATTTCAATTGGATTAGATTCTACACTTCAAGAGCTTTCCAACGAGTGGTCATTTGCCTAATTCCGACGAATAACGAAGAAGTTATGGCGTTTGAAGATAGAGATTTTGTGCAGTCGACGACCGCCCGGCCGGGCGGAATCGCCCGCTGCCCGGGCGCCCTTACTTAGCCAAATTTCATCATTTCGAGAAGATTTGGAAGAAAAGAAAATATTTTGTTGCGGGCCCACCGGACGGGATCGCCCGAGGCGGAGCGCTATTTCATATTCTTCGGGTTATGACCGACAACCGCCCGACCGGGCGGATTTAGCCCGGGGTTGGTCGGGCGAACGGTTTTAGGGATTTCGGCGCGCGTTGCGCCGGTTTTGGTTTTAGTATAAATACTTATCCTTTTAGGGTTGAAAGAGGACGTTTTTACATTATAGTTTCTGCTTTAGTTTTCCTAAACATTTTTTAATTACTCAAGAACCTTAGTATTACTTTTTCCCACTTTCCATTGGATTTTCAATAGAAGTTTGGATTTTTGCAAGATTGTCCTACATTGGTATTTCTTCTCTTCTCTTATTATCCTTATTCAATCTTTGATTATTGATTCACCATGTTTACTTGTTTCATCATGAATATGTTTTCTTTAATTATGATTGAGTAGTTTATTTCTAGGGTTAAGGGATCCATGAATATTTATGAAGGGATGTTTATAAAGTATTGATTTTTGATGATGTATGTTGATTCCTATTGAATGTATTATCTCTATTCAATCCGATTTGGCCGCATTTGATTGTTATAGTATTGCAATATTAGGTTATGCGCCGAGAGGTATAAACTTGATATTAAGGCTAGTTTCAATAGGTAGAATTGGTATTAATAAATTGCGAGAGCCTCGTCAATATCATTCTATGGTTAATTTCGACTCAAGAGAGGAATTCAACCTCGTTTGACCGCATTATTTATTATTGATTATTGTGTTTCATCCTAGATTATTGTTCATTGGTGAACCTATGCCCTAGACTCTTTATTATTGATATTTCTTGGATATAGTTATTGACTAGTTTAGTATAATTACAACTCAAACACTCGTTCCCTATAATCTAGATTTGATCGACGATTAGGAAAAGAACACTGTTTCCGTGAATTCGACCCTACTTCCCCGACTACTATTTGTTAGAGGACTTTAGGATTACTTTTTGATTAGGTGATACGACTTTAGCCTCGTCAAAATTTGGCGCGCTGTCGTGGGAAACGGTTTTGTTTTAATTTTTAATTGTCTTAGAGTCTAGATTATTCCTTGTCTATACTAACCCCCATTCGAAGGAACATGTGTTCCCAGATTGTATATATATATATATATATATATATATATATATATATATATATATATATATATATATATATATATATTTTTTTTTTTGGGTTTGAATCTCCTCTCGATCGTGTTATAATGGAGTGGAATCACCATTATGGAGCAAATTTTACTGATTATCGTGACAATATGGTTATAATTGTTGGGATGGTCAAGTGCCCGATTATGATGCATCTTTTGATTATCCGAATTCTAATTTTGTGCATCTTATGATAATCAATATTCTTCTAATCCTAACTTAGATTACAATGGATTACCATATGCTCCCTATGAGTCTTATGTGCATAATTGGAACTCCCTCCCCAATTGGACTTGCATAACTATCCTCAACAACAATCATCACAAGTGTATTACAGATCTTCTGATTTAATGAAACAATCGATCGAGTCCGACAAAGAATTCAGGTGCTAGCCTTAAGCAATTGTGTGACCAACAACAAGCTTGATGGTTAATCAATTATCGTGCATTCAACAAATAAGAGACCAAAATATGTTTTCCTATGATGATGATGATGATTGTGTTGAGAATGCCATGTCAGTGGAGAATGGTGATTATATGACTCCCGATATCGAAAGGAATGATGAGAATGAGAAAAACATGGATAGGATGAATATTTTGGTGGAGGAGAAACTCTTAGTTACAAACCACTTTGTTAATGAGCCAATTTTAGAGGATGGTGACATTGTAAGTGAAACCGTAGAGGCCGAACATATAATTTCTTGTTCCCATATTCCATTTTCAAGAAGGCTTCGATCTTGTTTCTTCCCATCCTATTTTATTTCCCTCATATTTTCTAAAAGGGCCACCATTAAAAGATACATTTGGCCAAGTTGACATTGTTGATATTCTTTCCTCGAGATCTCCGGTGTCTACACAACCGATACAGGAAAGTTATACTTTGTCTTCCTTTTCTCCATTTTCTTTTGATTCTTCTTGTCTTCACTTTTATTTTGTTCCCGCCGACATTATGTTTGTGTAGATAGATGTGCTTGCAATCAAGCCATATCTTGTTTTTAGTGACATGTTTGCGCGGAGCATTTGATAAGTTACTCAAGGCATTGGATTCTTCCGATTGAGGTCAAGTGACGTGCTTTTGGTTGTGGTGGGAAGCGTCAATACTGCTTTGGCACACTCTATGTTTATTATCCGCCTTTTCGTGAGTTGCACTTTCCCTTTTCTTTTTCTTCGTTGTTCTTTCAAGGTTCACATTGAGGACAATGTGAAGCTCGGCATTGGGAAGGATGTCACTTCGTGCATGTTAGTTGCATACTAGTTTAGATTTATTGCTTTAGTAGGATTGTTACATGGTTTGTACCGCCATTAGGGGGGGGAGTTTACATGTAACGAAAAAATGTACTGTTTTCTTAGTCGCATTAGAATTTTTTTTTCATATCATGTTAGTTTGCATCTACGAGACTATTGTTAGCACTTTTTGAGAACCTTGTTGATATTTCACTACACTTCCCAAGCGTCATTCATCTTGTTCATGATTCTTCATAGCACGATTGTTTTGCAATTGATTGCTTGTGGTAAGATTGTTTGATCTATATCTCGCTCGATTTAACTTTACTATGCGTACACACCTTAACACAAGTGAGCTTTTGTGCCTATGAACCGTCGTATCCGTGTCGCTTCTCGTTTCTTCATGTGTGATTAGTTCCTCGCTTGTCGGATTGATCTTGATTTCGACTGGGTACTCTTTGATGTTTGATAGTGTAGACATTTTGATATGATCGAGGCATTTTTTTTTTCGTGATCTTAGCTCCAAAGTTATTATTGTTTTCATATTATCCTTTCTCTATCCCCATTGAGCCTTTCGACATTGTTAAATTGATATTTACATTATAAACCTTTCGACCTCATTTGATTCTTGTCCCAAGCCTTGCCTTGGGGAGCCGAGTATTAGTTTTGATTTGGTTGCATTGAATGATAAAGCTCGATTTAGTGGTGTAGTTGGATGGAAAGTATGTTTAGTGAGCTTGGAAATTGAATTGAAAGTTTGAAAAAAAATAAACAAAAAGAAATCGAAGAAAGTTTGTGAAAAATGAAAAAAAAAGTGAAAAAAAAAGAGTTATGAATAAAGTGAAAGAAAAAGGGTTATGATTGAATTTCTTGAGTGAAAAAGGTTGTCGATTATATTTGGAGATTGTTTCGTTGTTGCGTGGAGTTGTTGTGACCTTTCTTGGTCATGTTTTTAGTTATATGATGCTTCCCCTTCTTGGTTTTTCCACCACAATTCCCAAATTATTCCATACCTTTAACCTAAGCCCCATCGCAACCCTGAAAGTCCTCTCGATCATTGTGTATCGGATTGTTCAGTATTAAGTGAGTCAAAAAGTCAAAGTTAAAGAGTATATGCTTCATCCGAGTCGACTTGATTTAGGTCGAGTGTTATTTATTATCCCTTAAACACATGAGATTGAGTGCACATGACCATAGTGAGGTCTCGTCGAGTTTAGTTAAATCTAGCTTCGGGGAGATGGTTTGTGGTATGTTTGGAGAGTCGATTGCGATACATGATATGCTATGCGGCTTTGTTCGATATTATTTCGATGCTTGTTATGTGTAGTGGCTATATCTCTCGTGGTTTCGGTTCAGTGTTTCGACTCTATCGTAGTCTCATATCGTATGTGTTTTTCTTCTCCAATGTCATATCTTATTGCTTGAGGACATGCCATGGTTTAGCTTTTGGGGGAGTTTGATGAGTCATATTTATACATAGATTTTAGGTTCATTTGGGTTTCATTTCAAGTTCAAATGAGAACATTTAGGTGCATATTTGCATGATTTACTCAAGTTTGGCTATCACGCTCTCCCTAGTTTTTGCTTGTTTTGATGAATTTTAGGTGATATTAATGCAAATCAACTATGGTTGGCTAGGCTTGAGTTAAGCAAACATGAATAAAGGTAGATTGCATGAGGATCACAAAGCATCTCTCGCGGAATGAATTTGGGCTAGAATGAAGCGGCATATCACGAAAGAAGTGCCAAATCTGTCTCTTGTACACTCTCTTTACTCATAACTTTTTGATAAACAAATGATAATGGATTGATTCTAATTGGGTTAGAAAGACTCAACTTGAGCTTTCCAACGATGGTCACCTGCTGAATTTCGACGAGAGACAGAAAGTTATGAAGTTTTGAAAATGAGCAGTTTTGGTATTTTCTTGCGGGCCCGGTCGGGCGGATTCCGCCCGGTTGGTCGGGCGTGGTCGATTTTAATAATTTTGAGCGCGTGTGTGTTGGCCTGCTTTTATTTTGTCTCATCTCTTTTCCTTTGCCCCAGGGTTGAAAGGCAGCGTTTTTTACATTTATAGTTTCGGCTTTTAGTTTTCTAGCGCATTTGAATTCTTTCGAACCATAGTATTACTCTTTACCATTTTTACGGTAGTTTTCAATAGAAGTTGGGATTTTCTGAGATTGTTCTACATTGGTATTTCTTTTCTTCTCTTTATTATTATTATTGATCTTTGATTATTGATTCACCATGTTTACTTGTTTCATCGTAGAGTATGTTTCCTTTAATTATGATTGAGTAGTTTATTTGAGGTTAGGGGATCACTGAATATTTTTGAAGGGATGTTTATAAAGTATTGATTTTTGATGATGTATGTTGATTCCTATTGAATGTATTATCTCTATTCAATCGGAATTTGGCGGATTGATTGTTATAGTATTGCAATATTAGGTTATCCTTGTAGGAAGGTATAAACGGGATATTGAGGCTAGTTTTGATAGGTAGGGTGAGTATTAATAAATTGCGAGAGCTTTGTTAATATCATTCGCAAAGTTAATTTCGACTCGAGAGAGGGAAGCTCGGCTTTGTTTAGTGCATTATTTATTATTGATTATTGTGTTTCATCACGGATTATTGTTCATTGGTGAAACTATGCCCTAAACTCTTTATTATTGATATTTCTTGATATAGTTATTGACTAGTTTGAAGTATAATTACAACTCGAGCACTTTCGTTCACAATAATCTGGAATTTGATCTTGATTAGGAAAAGAGCAATTTTCTGATTCGGCCACTCCTTCATGACTACTATTTGTTAGAGGACTTTAGGATTAACTTGATTAGGTGATACGGCTTTACTGGCGCAATCGAAATTTGGCGCATGAGTCATATTTATACATAGATTTTAGGTTCATTTAGGTTGCATTTGTATTTCAAATGAGAGCATTTAGGTGCATATTGCATGATTTACTCAAGTTTGGCTATGCGCTCTCCGTTTGCTTGTTTTGATGAATTTCGGAGTGATATTAATGCAAATAGACTATGGTTGGCTAAGCTTGAGTTAAGCAAACATGAATAAAGAAGGTAGATTGCATGAGGATCACAAAGCATCTCTCGGGGCCAATTTGGGATAGAGAATGAAGCAAAGGATTGCGGAAAGAAGTGCCAAAAGCTTGAGTCTTGTATACTCTTTTACTCATAACTTTTGATACCTGAATGATAATGGTTTAATTCTAATTGAGTTGGAAAGTAGACTTGAAGAGCTTTCGATATTTAGTCCTGGCCCGAATTTCGGCGAAGACAAAGAAAGTTATGAAGTTTTGAAAATGGCTTGGATTTTGGTATTTCTTGCGGACGGGCGGGCGGGATATTGCCGTCGGGTGGATGTCAGCTTGTTTTTACTTTTTCTACGGGCTTTGACACATCAGCCTTGGCAGGCGAATCTCAGCCCAGCGGCCGGCGGGCGATTTTAGGCGGTTTGAAGCGCGTCTTCTTGTGATCTTTGCTTATTTTTCATATAAATACTTATCCTTTTAGGGTTGAAGGGAACGTTTTTACTATAGTTTAGTTTTTAGTTTTCCTAAGCACATTTTTTAAGTACTCAAGAAACCTAATATTACTTTTTCCCATTTTTACATTTGGATTTTCAATAAGTTGGGATTTTTGCAAAAGATGATGCTACATTGGTATTTCTTCTCTTCTCTTATTATTATTATTCAATCTTTGATTATTGATTCACCATGTTTACTTGTTTCATCATGAATATGTTTCCTTTATTATGATTGAGTAGTTTAATTCTCGGGTTAAGGGGATCCATGAATATTTATGAAGGGATGTTTATTTAGTATTGATTTTTGAAGGCGTGTTTTACTTGTTTCATCATGAATATGGTTCCTTTAATTATGATTGAGTAGTTTAATTCTAGGGTTAAGGGGATGTGAATATTTATGAAGGATGTTTATAAGTATTAATTTTTGATGATGTTTATACACATGTTCCTTCGAATGGGGTTAATTTCCTCTAGCGTGTTATAATGGAGTGGAATCGCGATTATGCCGGAGAGCGAAATTTTC